>RQTK01000314.1:19316-61820 GCA_003991915.1 Elysia chlorotica
CTAAGAAAACACAGCTCTAATTTTCTTAAAGCCAATCAGGCATATTTTTACGGAAGTAGACCGGCATCTGCCTATCTGGTAACGATGCGGGTTGTTTGAAAACAATCGATCAACCTTGACCAATCTGTTTTCTTGATTATCTGGGAAGTTTTTATTATAAGTATATCGGCTAGATCTAGAGAATCTAGTATCCAATAACAAATAGTTAAGAACAACGCATACTATGGTTTTCTCTTCATCAAATAATAGGTAAACTTCACGATCACGTCTCTCTAGTACAATACAGATCAAAACTTGATCTAGAATCTAGATTTAGATCTAGAAATCTAGACTATCTAGTCTGGATATCTAAGGCCTAATGTATACCGTCGTGGTAGCTTACGAGTCATAAGCCATCTTTATCTCATATTTTTGTGGGTTGTAAGCTTCCCAGATGTTGGGGGGCGTGGTGGCTCTGGTACAGTAGAACATCGGCTTCCGACGCAAAAGGTCTGGGTTCGAGCCCTGGCGATTGCAATCCCTACTGGTTGGATCGGTGTCAGTTTAATATGACAGGAGTCATGGTATACCCGCCCTGTTTTGTGTGTGGCAGCACATAAAATTGTCAGACGTCAGTCTTGGGGCCCATCTATAATATAACCTATATAGTGCTGATGTTGGACGTTAAACCAACTCATTAACTCAACAACTTCCGAGGTGTTGCACTCACGGCCACAAAATCATAATACTGGAGTCTAGCTAGATCTATATAGTAGGTCTACTAACTCATGGTAACTGTTACTGTAAGGAGTTACAAGGTTTTTAAAATATCTTAAGTTAAGACCAGCCTTAAGGGTGGACTTCTGTTCCCATGTATCTCTTTCTAGATCTGCAAATTTATATCTACATTTTAAAATGTTTTCGAAAAAAGTTTTTTTCACCATCTATATCCAGAAATATCTCAAACTAGAGTCAAAGATGTCTTTATCTGGAGAGGCAGTGCTGTTTGCTGCCAGTCCCAACGACAGAATCGCTCAGGAATCGGCCCGGCAGGAGCGCAGGCGCAGGAAGGTGCTGCGGGAGCTTGTGGACACAGAGAGACGCTACCTGCACCATCTTCAGCTCATCAATAAGGTATGACGATTTTTTCTGATTTTTTTTCAACTTCATTATAATATTATTTATATAAACTTTATTTAGTGTGTGCTGCGTGGGATCAAATTCAAAGGATCAGTTATCATCTATGAGAGACAGACCTGTAGAGAAAATTAGTTACAGAGAACAGCAACAGTGCATGCCTGATAATATATATGACATTACAGGGACCAGAACTTTCATGTTGAATTAGAAGATATATATATACTGTACCAAAGCTGAAGTGGCTTGGTTGTGGGTCTAGGTAAGAACCTACACAGGGCTGTTAAAGTGTTATAACTACAGTTATTTGGACATCATACATTGGCTTGCCTAGCTTGTACAAACTTAATTACATTTTGCAAGGTTTTTAGTTGTCTAATACAGTCACAACCTCCTGTTGTTGTTTTAAAAAAAAAAAATAGTATTAATATTATATTGGGTTGGAAACACATTGAGTTAAAGGAAATGAAGCAGCAAATGGACGAATTAGCTCTTTAAACCCAAGCGGCCACAGTGTGTGCCGCTAAAATTACTAAGTAAGACGAAAGACAAAAAAAATCCACTATTTTTCCAATCATAGATTTATCTAAAACCTACGTCAAAACGTGGAATGGGCATGAGGGCATAAAGAGTTAAGCAAAGATATAAGAGGAGAAATTAAAAATTAAAAAAATAGATTCATTTGGGACTTTTAAAGTATCTCCAATCAAGGGAAATTTTGAATATAATATATATTGTAAAATTAAGTGTAGTGCACTGTACTTTTTCAATCAAAATTTAATTAATGTAAAATTTACAATTTTGCACCAGATAATAAGAGGATAATCATAGCTTTGGTCATAATCAAATTTGCATACAATTGTGTGCATGTTTTTACAAGTGAGCCCACTGTCAAATAGTCTCATACCTTATTTAAACAAAAATTGAAAAATCTTGAATTCTTGTTAATTGAAACTTTATTTGTGTTTTGATTCTGTTACAGTTCTTTTATTCTATATTATTAATAGTACAACATGAGCTTTTAAAAATTCAGAAAGGTTTTCATATAAAAAAGCTGGGAAAAAAAATCCACTATTTTTACCATTTAAAAATTCGGAAAGGTTTTAATATAAAAAAGCTGGGTTTTATAATGTTATTAGAGATAATTTTGACAGAGTAAAACTTACAAGTAACAGAGAATTGGTCTTCCTCATATCAACAAATCAAAAACACAAAGACTGAGAATTGTTTTTTGGCCTTGTATTTAAAACATTGTGGGTGAATATTTTATGCAGGAAGGCGCGATCTCTTTCTATCCACAGTACTTCTTCTTCCCACTGAAGTTTTCCTGCATTGTGCCAGACTCTGTCCACAGCGTGTTGTTCAGTAATCTGGAAGAGATCTACGAGGTGAACGTGACTCTCTTAGAACAGATTGAGCAGTCCACGATCGGAACTGCGTTCTCCCAGATGGGCCCGTTCCTCAAGCTTTACTCAACCTACGCCAACAACCACCAGCAAGCCCTCAGCACCCTGCAGGTAGTGTTGTAACTTAGCGTGCAAGGTCATCACTATATAGGATATCTTGTGGATGGGCCCCAAGACTAACGCCTAACACATTTTGGTGCTGCTACACAGAGACAGTGCAGAGATACCATGAATCTGTTTTAACCAATCATATTAAACTAACACTGACACAACCAAACAAACAAAAAAAAAAAACAAAGAGATATTTTGACATTGAACACTAAAATGTAAGAATCAATTCACACCAGAGTAGACCTGCATGTGTGCTGACAATTTTACAGCCAAAACTCAAGTGACGTCATACTGGTGTGTCGGCAATCCGCCACTTTGTCAGTGGCTATTAGTCAAGTGGGATGGACGACATTGTCGGCCATTGTCCGATAGTATTGTATAAACATTTGATTTAGCCCTTTGGGAATCTCCACTATGATCTAAACTCTCCACTGTCAAAAAACCAAGAATTGTGTATATTCTGAATTTGAAGCAAGCGTGCTTGCCACTGTATTTTATATTCTTTACATCATTCAGGCCCAGTTTAGTAAAATTTGTTCCTATCGTAGCAGAGTTTTCACATGCTTAAAATCATCATGCGCTAGGTCTAACTCTAAAAGTTTCTCTGCTTGACTCAACGTAGTCGATGACATCAAGCTCCGCAGAGTTCAGCCGAGAATTCCCTATTTACTGAACTTATGAGACATCATGTGGCATATCCTATTTTCACTCAATTTCTGTTGTTAGGTCCGATTTGAGCTGATAAACTAAAAACTGTTTAAAAATATTTTAACTTTAAAAAAAATTAGGCTCTTTTGTTATTCAATTCAAGTTTGAAAAGAAATTTATTTCTGATCTATCTAGATGTAGAAATCTAGAACTAGATCTCTCTCTCTCTCTCTCTCTCTCTCTCTCACAAATTACGCTTGGACCTTTTTTTTCCTCCTTCTTCTCTCATCTTTCTTAGCCTTTCTACCTTTCTCTCCATCCCAAATTTTAAATTCAACCTTTTTTTCCTCTTTCTCTCTTCCCAAATCTGTCAGATAAAGCAAAACCAAGCATTCAGAAATGGCTGATAGAATGGCGGTTACAAGATTTACAACCAGATCTAGCCACAATTTTTTTTATGCAAAGTCTTAACTTTAGGATATCAACATAGGTTTCAGACAGATCCTTGTTTCCTTTTTCAAAAGCTTTTATGTCTTTGCACATTATATATCTTTACATTTTCGTCTACAGATCTTAGAAAGTTCCTAACTTTGTTTTTGTCTTCTATGACTTCAGTATACTCTCTTTTTTAGAAAGTATCAGTTGATCTTTGTTTGGGCTCTAAATTCTGAAATATTCTATAGGGGTAGCAAAATAGTTTTGGTTTGATTTGAGGTCTAATTCTGTCTACTGACATGTTTTGTTATCAGGAATGGCAGAGCAAAAGTGAAGAGTTTTCAAGCTTTCTACTTAACATGTTTTGTTATCAGGAATGGCAGAGCAAAAGTGAAGAGTTTTCAAGCTTTCTACTTGACATGTTTTGTTATAAACAGGAATGGCAGAGCAAAAGTGAAGAGTTTTCAAGCTTTCTACTTGCCATGTTTTGTTACCAGGAATGGCAGAGCAAAAGTGAAGAGTTTTCCAGCTTTATCCGCAAGCAGGAAGACTTGCCCCAGGTGATGGGGCTCAAGCTGCCGGCCCTGCTGATCACACCTGTACAGAGAATACCCAGGTCAGGTCCTGCTTCTGTCTGTAATGCATTTAGTACTCATTCACAGGTTCGCTCACTAAATAGTAGATAATGCATAGTACTGAAGTGAGTCTCACCGGTAGGCAGGAGAGACTTCTGTTAAGCAAGGCATTATAAAAAGTATTCACGTCATCAAATATGGTTGCCAGTTAACAGTGACTTTATACATTGTTAGTTACAAATACTCTCCCTGGTCCACCTCTCCACCAAGTCAGTTTCAAGCCCATATAAAGTGCAGTGAGTGCAGTTTTGCTCCAGCTTAGTTTGAATTCTCTCTTCAAAAACATACTACATGTTACAAACTGCATGGTAATAACAGGCCACATTGGTTTTGAAAATACAAAAGTAGCAATGTTATATTTTGCCGGGATGTGTTTTGTGAATCAAAATGCTACGATATATACAGTAAAACTAACTGATAATTGAAGTAATAGACAATCACTACAAGGTTTTGTTTTCATGTTTAGAAATTCTAAGATGTAAGGGAATTACAAAACGTGACTTGCTTTTTTATTTTGAGATAATCTTGTTATTCTGACATTTTACAATTTATTGTGACTTTCTTTTTTTTTGTAGTTGAAAAATACCAAAGTAAGTCTATATGATTGTATTTTTAAAAAATCTGTAATTTTGTAAAGAACGGAAATTTCTACAATCAGTTGAGTGTTAATAAAATTCGCTGTGTTAACTGTTGTTGCATCGACACCGCTATTGTACTACTGGTGAGATAGTTCATAAATCATTTACTGTATTCTGTCTTTACCGATAAAATTCTCATAATTATCATAATTTTTACAAAGATTTGCTCTGACGTATGGATAGTTATTATTATTCATTATTCCTTTTATTGATTGAGTTTCAAAAGTACATAATTTTATATATATTTTTTTCTTTGTTTTCTTATTTACTGTTCCAGATACAAGCTTTTATTGGAAGAACTGTTAAACAACACCCCAGAAGATCATTATGACTACACAAAACTGAAAGGTACGTTCAGGATTCACAACTAGTTTTCTTTAGAAATTAGAAATGCGTAACTATTATTGAAGAATACTAAAATTACTATCCAGATCATGTCAGTCTTATTTTGAGGGAATTTGAGAAAAGCTCCTTATTTTTCCTTTTTCTCATCAATATAGAAAATTTTGTTTTATCTGCATGGATTTTGAGCCATCTGTTTCTGTATTATACTTTGTATCCGATTTCATATTCTTGCAAAGAGATGTCATTGTTGTCGGTTTGAATTCATTTTGAAATTTGTTATGTATGCAGCATATTACTGAGTGAGGAGTAAGGGACTAATCTATGATTATTTGGTAGTTGAAGGATATGATATTTTTATAGTTGAATGTAGGCCAAATAGTTTGAGAAGATGCTTTGATACTTTAGACACTTTAGATCTAAAAAAAAAATCTGAAAAACTAAGTGTGTTCATTAAATTGGAACATTATACTCATTTTATCAAAGAAAAATGATCTACCTATTCAATTACATAGAAATAGGAACAAAATTCAAAGACTCTTCATAATTTTAGTTGAAACCTACCATAGCGCCTATTTACCAGCAGAACAGGCCGGAGTCCTATTGATTTTTTTAAACTTTACCATCCTGACTCTTTCATGGTCTTAGCTGCTGAGCAAGCCAACATCTATGATTCCCAATTTACGTCCACATGATTTTAAAAAAGCCATCAGAACTCTTACTGACACTGGTTTTGGATGTCTGATTTGCAAGACACACCTTTGTGTTGAGATTTGCTTTGCCTAATGCCATGAAAGTTTTTTTTTTTTAATGTGGCAAAAACAAATTAAAACAAGATGGAAATCCTTTTTTTTTTTCAAACAGTAAATGCCATATTTCATCAACATATTGTAAATCAATAAAAGTGTATCCATTTCTGCAAAATATGTTTTTATTTTTATTTTAAATTCATTTTTATCTTTTGTGGTTCGGATGTAATTAAAGATTTTTATCTGAGTAATTAAAACATTAGAGTCATCTCCCTTACACTGGGAATGGATGACAGTAACAAATTCTGATGGCTGTTAAATTATGGTTTAAAATTAAAAACCAAGAAATAATGGGGATACTTTTTTGTCTGACATCATCAGTTTTTTCCTTTTGAGCCCTTCATATGTATATAAAAGGACTGAGTTTTGAGTGGTTAGTCTCTATGTTTATTGAAATATTCACACTCATAGTACTGTTTATTTACCTTTCAGAAGCCACTGCTGTTATTGGAGCAATAGCCACCCATATCAATGAACATATCCGCCAGAATGAAAACTTCCAGAAAATGCTTTCCATCCAGCGCAGCTTTGACAACTCTGCCCCAAAACTTTTATGTCCTGGTCGAACTTTCATTAAGGAAGGGCCTTTGAAGAAGGTACTCAAACCACTCTTCAGTTTATAGTTGTTGGTTGTTTCATTAAGATCCAACATCAGCAGCTGAGTTGTCTGCTTACTTTTTAATTTTGTATCATTTAGTTAACCCTTTGAACCCGTAATCCTGCTACAGCAGTATCTGCCTTGTTTAACTCTAGACCATAGTACCGCTACATCCGGATTTGGAGGGATATGATCTAACGCCTATAAATAAAAGATTCATATCCTGTTTAAAATAATAAATAGCGTCATTAAAGATGTCCGCGTCCATCAGGCATGTTTTTGATGATGTTTGAGTAAGAGCAGTGAGGGGCCAGGAATATAGGTCATTGACTATTGAGGTCATGGCAATAGGGTTCAAAGTGTTAAGTAACCCTTTTGCAAAGTAAATGAGATTGACTTTCTTTTTTATAAACTTGTTGTGCCTGAACTATCTACGGTTTGCCATATATATACTGTCTCTGTGTAGCTGCATGTAATCTTACCTGATGTCAGTCTTGGGGCCCGTCCACGCTATAGCCTATATAAATAATGCTGACTTCACATGCCAAGCAAGAGCACTTTACTTTACCTCAGTCGAGGGAAAGCCGGCAAACAGCACGTCTACTGTCTGGCCCCAGTTGGGGCGCGGCGGAAAACAATGTCGTTATCTTTGTAGAGCTGGGGGGCGCAGTGGGGGTGGGGTAGAACATCGGCTTTCGACGCAAAAGGTCCGGAGTCAAGCCCTGGCGGTTGAGTTCCCTACTGGTTGGGTCGGTGTTAGTATAATGTGACCGGCTGAGACAAGAGTCATGGCATGCCCGCCCTGTCTCGTGTGTGGCAGCACATAAATTTGTCAAATGTTAGTCTAGGGGCTCATCCACAATATAGCCTATATATAGTCATTAGTGGTGATGTTGGATGTTAAACCAAATCAAAATCTCTGTAGAGCTAACAAAAGCTTTTTTTTTTCGGGGTGGGGTGGGGGTGTTATGATGGCACAAAAAACTAAACAAAGACTGCATTTATTTGTATTTCACACATACTTTCTCTTTCTGTTAGTGGTAGCAAAAACAGTTTCCTAGATTTTCAAGGAGGATTTAGAAATAGAATTTAATATTTTTTCAGTCAATATATAACCAATATAAAAAATAGCAATGTTGGGCAGGCTCCATATACTATCACTTTTTACATGTAATCACAGAGAAACTTTTAGAAAATTCATTCATGTTAGATATTCAAACAGCAAAGACAATATCTTTTTTTATACTAACATACCATAAATTATTGACACCTGTTGAAGCTCCCTATCGGGGTATTAAAAACATCACCTGGCAGGACTGAAGAGCTGGATACCCAGGACTTGGTTGGTGACGTGTTACCGACACCGACTCAGGCTGATGCTGCCAGTTGAGCCCCCCATAATCCCATATTATTTACCTGCACTGTGTCCTCCCCGCTGTTGTTGCAGGTCTCGAGGAAGGGAGGCAAGGCCTACGAGCGCATGTTCTTCCTGTTCTCCGACATCCTGCTGTACGGGAAGCCCAAGTTTCTCGACGGGGGCGGCAGCTCCTACACCTGTTCCTGTGTCCTGCCCTTGAGACACTGCAAGGTGGAGCCCGTCTTCATCACCACTTTGAAAAAGGCAGATACGGGGGGTGTTTACAAGGTAAGTGGGACAAGACGACTCAAAATGAAGGGTACCAGGAAAAAAAATAGACAGTGCTGTCACATTTTGGAAGCTGGGTGTGGAATAGTCTATAAATTCATACAGACCTGTAAATTTTCTGACATTTGTCACAATTATTGATAATTTTGACGATCAAGACCTTTCTGAATAGATTTCCGACAGAAGGCAAAAATGATTTATCCCCCACAAAAATTAAAATTTGATCTGTTTATGTAGCCGTTAAAAGAGTTTTAAAAAGTCAGGCCGTCAGCAGTCATCATCATTCCAAGACCATTTTATCGGAGCTAAATTACATTTTTTTTTTTTTTTTTTACATCTGAGTGTCCATTAGATACAAATGGTATCTAAACCGTTCAGCTTTTCCACATAGCCCTGATATTTTTCGAACTGAGCATTTTTGTCGCACGGCTATGATTTTCTGTCAATCACACAAATGCAACATAGAAAAATATAGTAGGAACAATTTCATCAATGCGATATTTCAATGTGTTTTGCACTTGTCATTGTGTTATTGGAATTGGTTTAGTCAACAGCGTCATGATATTGATCAATGCCAACGGGTTGTTTCCTTTATCGTTTATTATTCGTCTGCTATCTGTGGGTATCGAGGGAGATCCTCTACGGCAACGGGATTACATAGCATGATGCAGGGGACTTGTCTGAGTACCGTACTCGAGCCAATCAGATGGAAAAAAAATTGTGACAAATAGATCAGAGCTCAACCCGCGACCCTCTTAACATAACCGCTCACTCTACCTTTGGACCCCCAGTTTGTTGTTGTTTTTTTCCTATCCAACGCAAAATCCCTCAATAACACATAAGATTGACCATTTTTGCTCCATCTTTTTGTTAATCATAGATAGGTTTATATCTCGCACAAATAAATCAATAAAACAAGAGTAAATCAGTGATACTTGTTTATGGGTGTAGTGGTCTAGTGGTATAACCATGCTCGCGTTAAGCGAGAAAAAGTGAGGTGCCGGTGCATCTGCACTTCAGGGATTCTAATCCCACAAAGTGAAATCATTGTTCAGCCAGTTTCACTAAAAGTCTACTTCTAGCACTGTGGAATAATACCAAAAAGTTTCAGATCTACTTACCATTATTTGGTCCCTAGGTCTAGCTCCGTCTGTTAAAGCCTCTATAGTTGTTGGCCTGCTTCTCTGTATCATAATACTACTACTACTACTACTACTACTAGAAAATATACTTCTACTAATACTGCTGCTGCTGCTGCTACTTCTGGTGCTGCTGCTATTGTAGTACTACGTTTAAACTACTGATAAATTATTTATTGATTACACATTCAAAACCTGCAAGCCAATGTTGAGTTGAGACCTCTGCTTGCATGCCAAACTGACTCAGCCTGCTTGCAGTTTCACCCATGTTGTTAAAGCACTGTCCGTAACTTGTTTGAGGGAGATGCCACCTGCCGTATCTTACTACAGTTTCTTCAGCATTCTCTGACTGCGATAGCAGCTTATATACAATACTATTTGAGATTCAGGCCAGGAACAATCCAACTGGGGGTACAGACAGCGCCTTCCCTCCACAAAAAAATTATGTGTGGTTAATAAAAAAATAAATTTGAAAAACAACAACAAACCTGAAGTAAGTTTTTATTTACATGTGTGATTTTTTGAAAAAAATCGACAGTGTTGACTCCGTGTTTGTCTCCTCAGCTGACCTGTAAGGAGGAGAGCCTGCTGCTCTACTCGGCCGACCGCGAGGATGCTCACCAGTGGAGCCAGGAGCTTGACAAGGCCATACGGTAACCTTGGAAACCATGCTATAGCTTTATGCATTGCTTTTACATTTACCTTAGATTTCTTTTTGTTTCTATTTTCATCATCATCACACATCTTATGAGCATTGGTCTAAAAAAATAAATTTTTTTTATATTACAAACACAAAAAAGAGAGTAAAGTTTTTTTCTTGTAAAATTTCCAGCATAAGATTATAGTTGTTCTTTAACTGCGTTTGATCATACTTGATGTCATTAATGGTGTCTACTAAAGTACTATAATTTGAATCGTGCGCTCTTTGACTCAAATGTTCTTTCACATACTGTTGGTAAGGTAGATCTAGTTCAGACTAGAATTTTAATCATGAATCAGAAATCTGGTTCTGGATCTATGAACCTTATACTGTATCTGAACGATCAACACATTTGAGATCGATCTCTGAATCAAAAGGTTCCTTTATCGTTTATTATTCGTCTGCTATCTGTGAGTATCGAGGGAGATCCTATATCATATGGCAACAGCATTACATAGCATGATGCAGGGGACTTGTCTGAGTACCATGCTTGACCCAATCAGATGGAAAAAATTGTGACAAATAGATCAGAGCTCAACCCGCGACCCTCTTAACAGCATTCTCTGACTGCGATAGGAGCTTATATACAATAATATTTGAGATTCTGGCCAGGAACAATCCAACTGGGGGTACAGACAGCGCCTTCCCTCCACAAAACATTTTGTGTGGTTAATAAAAAAAAATGTGAAAAACAACAAACCTGAAGTAAGTTTTTATTTACATGTGTGATATTTGCCTTGAAATGAATGGACAGTTTTGGGTCCGTGTTTGTCTCCCCAGCTGACCTGTAAGGAGGAGAGCCTGCTGCTCTACTCGGCCGACCGCGAGGATGCTCACCAGTGGAGCCAGGAGCTTGACAAGGCCATACGGTAACCTTGGAAACCATGCTATAGCTTTATGCATTGCTTTTACATTTACCTTAGATTTCTTTTTGTTTCTATTTTCATCATCATCACACATCTTATGAGCATTGGTCTAAAAAAATAAATTTTTTTTATATTACAAACACAAAAAAGAGAGTAAAGTTTTTTTCTTGTAAAATCCTTGTGCGTTATACTTAGTATAGTTTTTAGTTTTTGTTTCTTTTTCATAAAAATGTTTCTGATTATAACAATGAAAGATGTTAGTAGGCCTATATATAACTCCCAAAACTTTTGAAATTCTGCCCATGATTTTTCGCTCACACAAACTTTGCTGGTTTTCCTTGTTCTGTACTTGATTTCTAGTATGGATTGGAGAAATGTCACAAAACAAGCAAATTTGATTATAATGGTTCATAAACTGGGTAGATCACCGTCAGTTTTATTGTTAGTATGACTCGATCGTCTGAGACAGGTCCAGTATTCCTGCTCTGTCTCTGTGTTAGTCCCGGTACCTGTCTAGGCTCTAGACTAGTAACTTACAGTGAACGTTAACATTTTCAGGAGGCTGGTGTTCGCTCAGGAAACCATTTACACTGTTATGTTGCGTTCATGGCAAATACATGTGGTAGCATTTTAAGTACTGAATGCTGAAAAGGTTAAGAAGGCAAAAAGCAACTCATTTCAGCACGTTTAACTTGTGCAATACCTGTACGTTCATGATTTCTCTCTACATGACAGGAAATTCTGCAACGATCGGCAAACTCTGAGGAAGCCAAGCAGTAACAAAATTCCACTTCGAGGGAGGTCTTTGCGGCGACACAGGAAAGAGCAGAAAAAGACGGAAACCAAGATATACGGAGTAAGGCTGCCTTGTCTGCCACGGTATAGAGATACAGAGATGACACTTTTCCGGAAATATAATTTGGGTCCCGATCTTCCGGAAAATTTTTTTAGCTGACTTTTAAGTCCAATGTGCTGGCGACACCCCTCTATTTTTTTTTTTCTGGAAAAGAAATACCGGTTACTATGTGCCTTTCAACCCTCATTCCTTGCACAAACTGACAAAGTCCACAGTCCATGAGGACCATTATGAGAGTTTATCTCCGAACTCAACTAGCACTGGTAACAGTTAACCGGCGATTTTCGAGGTCACACTTCACATACTTCGGCAAAAGTGAGAGTTATACACTGTTAATTTCGAAAACCTGCCCTTCTGATCGACTCCGCCTCTTCAAGAAAAACAATGTTGTTTCTGATTATCATACAACTGCGGTTACTTGCGTAACTAAAACCCTAGTGGAAAAAGAAATTTATTCAAGTTTGCGAGTACGGAAAAGAAAAGCATAGAACAATGATTATGGAAACGCAATGTCTTGTCGTTGTTTATTAAATTTGCATAATACTGTTTAATCAGTTCTGCAGTTGACCTCATCCAGGTTACCGACTTGATCCTCTAGTTTATCTGATCGACATCATTTATTCTTCCGAATAATACCGATCTGTCCATCTTCATCCAGCCCTCGTAGCTGTTTCTGACAAATTGATTCCAGCTAGGGTGTGTTTGATCTGACTCTGATCTATTGGCTATTGGCTAAACCGTTCTAAGCCTATTGATAATTAGGTTAGCGAATTAAATATGGGTGCTCCTCTAGTAACTTTTATGAAAGAAAATAATCGAGGTCGTAGATGTATCCTATGTGATAGCTAATTTGAATCGGACTATTGCCACATTCTGCATCTATTATAATTTAATTCTAAATTCATATAAACTAGATCTATATCTGGATTTCTGCTAATAATGTTTCGGTATAATATTCTCATGTTTTGCGCCAATCTGCGGATAAAAATATAACACGAAAAACAATAGGTCTAAATGTAATCCGGTAAAGAAGAAAATGCAATGTGCGTACATCTATTGTTTACCGGCAAATATCTGTTAGCAAGATTCGCTATTTCTTTTAATAAATGTAACCATTTAGCATCTCAGGCACATTCTCAGAGCCTCTTTCAACGGGCGAAAATCTTGAAAATTTTCAGCAGACCACCCTCTTTCTCCGCTACCGAAGTTCTGGAAATATGGCCAGGTTCGAGTGAAACCTCTGCAGATAGAATATTGGAAGAACAGGCACTGGGGTGAATAGATATTTTTTGTATAGATTTGAGCAGTATTGCTGGCAAGTTTTGCAGACTTTTCTTGTTATGTTAAGTTCACTCAACATGGAAGTCTTGAGTTCTGTTGGGCTGTGCCATAGTAGTAGTACCAAACAGATGTCAGCTTTAATGGTCATCTTTAAGGCTCCAACGTTACTGTTATTTATGTATAGCGTTTTTTATTCTATGTCTCTCAGCCTATCAAATGATTTGATGGAACTTAAAAAGCTGAAACATATGTTAGAAAATAGTTTTCACTTGCTTAACTTCTAATCTGGTTTTCCATCATTTATCTTGTCAAATTGTTTATACATACCATGGGTATGTGTTACTTTGTATTCCATGCGAAGGGAGGCGCAATAGAGACAGTTGTTAAGACTATTAATCTTTGGTGGGTTTTTTTGCTTTACATGGAAGTTACTTTTTTGATCATTTTTTTAATAAGATAAAACAATATTTTAGTGCCCCATCATCTATATTATTGAAAATTTCTCTCTTTCATGATTTACTTATGTCACGGTTGTACAATATAATGAAACTGTTGGCAAGATTTGTGACGCAATCGTAACAAAGTTATTTGAGTTACAATTCAGGCTGACCCATATCTATAGAAGTGATTACGTTGGGTACAAAATCTGGATGAGAGAAAAAGTTGCATCAATGTCGCAGCAAGTCACTCGTGTCTCGTACTAGTTTCTGCCCGAAACTCAGGATTGAAATTTTCCTTGAGCTAATCGTGGCGGCAACAACACTCATCAAGAAGAATGTTTTAAAGAGTTTTGCCCTAACATCTTTTTTCTCTGTCTGTGTGTGTGTGTGTGTGTGTGAGCAGACGACGCCCCTGCGGCCCGCGTCACTGGTGCGGTCAAGCAGTCCGGACTCTGACGGCCTCTCGAACCGATCGTCGTGGTACCAGCTGAGCAGCGACGGCTGTGACCTTGACTCCTCCACAGATCTCGGTGTTAGTGCTCAGTCAGCACCACGCTCAGATAAAAATAGCAGGTGAGCTGATTTTAAGCCTCTAAATGAAAATAGGAGTCACAGGTGAGATACTTTTTTGTCTCTTTGTAAATATGGGTCCTAATGAAAATAAGATGGCAAAAGATCTGCTGGCCTGTTCTCAAAGTATAATTGTCCTCCCATAATTCACAATTGACAGCATATAAACATTATAGACATATTTTTTTAAAGCATGTAAATATTATAGTCTTTCCAGAAACACAAAATTTGAAGCTAGATAAAACAGCACTAACGGTTACATATATTGGACTATATATATAGTCCAATATATGTAACCTTTAGTACTGTTACGGCACTTTCCCTACGTCGCTTTTTCTCCTATTAAAACGACAGTAAAAATTCACTGTTTTAACACTCTCTTTTTGTCGTAACAACACGTTCAGTAGGTGGTGCGTAACTTAACACAGGCAGTGAGTGGAACATAGAATGCTGCAACGCCGGCTAATGAAAAGCGTCTCCAGTCTCCCACCTGTTTCTCCCTCTCCACCATTGGTCCAGTTCAATACGTACCGCCCACTCCACCTGAGTGCCTGTCTATGTACAGTGTGAACGTGACTATGATTGCAATAGAAAGGGATGGGCTATCGTGGCTAGAACTAGGTCAATGGGTTTGATGGCGCAAAGCAAGCTCGACTGCTGTAGTGGTCAGACCTGAATAACAATGGCGCGTTGATGGTAGGCAAAAAACCCGAATAACAATGGAAGAAGTTGATGGTAGGCAAAAAACCCGAATAACAATGGTCAGTTGATGAAAAAAAACCTCGAATAACCAGCGCGTTGATGGTAGGCAAAAAACCTGAATAACAATGGCAGGAGTTGAAATTGAAGGTCGTAGCACCCAAGGCCAAAATGGAGATCCCCCAATAAGGGATAACTCGGCAAAGTATGCTCCAACCTCAAAGGCCAGACCTTATCATGAAGCTGTGCAGTCAAAGCCCCAAAGGGGAAGCTGTGGAGGCGAGAGGGGAAAGAGTTACTCAGACACTCTTTTTGTAAATACTCACAATGTTAGATCACTCTCACACAGCGATGATTTAGATAGATTTCTTGACCGGCTGGACAGCTTCAAGTGGGACATTATAGGACTGTGAGACAAAAAAGAAAAGGAGGATCTTACTGAACTTAAAAGTGGACATTTAATTTTTGATGCTGGAAAGACGGAGGAGAGCAAAGACTCAAAAGGGCTTGCCTTCATTATAAATAAATCAATTAAAAATTTTATAGAGAGCTTTGAAAAAACTCAGACAGAGTAATATTATGCAAGATTAAACTGAAAGGTGATTCAAATAAAAAAATTGTTAAGGTATTTGCCCCAACAACAGACTATGATGACCAGTCTATAGAAGGGTTTTATGAAGACATTGAAAACGTAACAGACAAAAAGAAATGTAGAAACATTCTGATCATAGGTTATTTTAATGCAAAGATAGGAGACAAGAAGAAAGACTAAGTGAACCAATGGATAGGACCACATGGAATAGGGCAGAGAAATGAAAGAGGAGAAAGTCTTCTAGATTTTGCATCAGAGCACCAGTTGTTCATCACAAATACTGATTTTTAGAAATCTCCATCGAGGCACTGGACCTGGGAATGGCCAGGAGGTTAAAAGGTTTAAATGTTAAAAAACCAACTAGACTTCACGCTCACAACTGATCAGTCTAGGGCAAAGAACACATAACTAATGTTGACATTGGAAGTGACCACAGAATGGTACGAGCGAAAATTGCCCTGAACAAAAAGCTGATAAGGCTAAAAAAAAATAAAAACTAAGAGAGGAATCAAGATTGATGCCAAACATCTTGAAAAGTTTAAAGACAAATTCCAACTTCAGCTGCAAAACAAATTTGTTGCCCTACGTGACCACAATGGAAACTTTAAACACAATTTTAAAAGAAAGCGCCCAAGAAGTGATGGAAAAGGCTGATAGTGCAAAGGAAGGTAAGGATACAGAAGACATACTAATAGACTCAAAGAAAAGAAAACCAAGATAAGATTCAGTATGTGGAGATCAACAAAACAAGAAATAAAGAAGAGTAAGAAGAAAGAGGAGGGAATTTGTGATGCGAATAATCGAACAAAAGAAAGGACCAAAAGAGACCCACAAACATGGAAGCAGGAAGAAAATATGGATGAAAAATCAAGATGGGATAAAAACTACAGATAGAGAAGAGGCAGTAGATATTTGCAAAGTGGTTTATGAAAAGCTATATAAGAAAACAGTTCCAACCCCCACAGACCGTACACATTCAAGCCCAGGTGCAGAGGAGGTCCCAAACTTCTCAAAAGATGAAGTACATAAATGCATGAGATTAAAATGAGTAAAACCAAAGTTCCGGGACCTGATGAAATAACCAGCGATGTTCTATTGCTTGATGGAGGACCACTTATTTAGTATCTCACCAACATCCTCAATGAAATCCTGAAAACAAAGACTGTTCCGACCAGCTGGGGTGAAGCAAAAATGATACATGTAATTATATTTAAGGAGGGCGACCCAGGAGAAATAAAAAATCACAGGCCAATGGGCCTCTTAGTCTTATCTCACACTCACAAGATCTTTACACGCCTCCTTCAAAAGAGAATGTGAAGAATCTTAGGTGAAATTGAAAACCAACCAAGAGACCAGGCCGAATTTAGAAAATTGTGCTCAACAACAGACCACAGTTATACATTTAATCAAATTATTGAAAAAATCTAGTGAATACAACCTACCGCTATGTGAATATAAAAAAGCATTTGATTCTATAGAACGCTTTACAATATTTAAGGCATTACCAATGATCAATATCAATGAAACATATGTGCAAATTCTTGAAAATGTATACTAAAAAGCAACACCCAGAATAGATCTAGACAACCTGATCTCAGAACCCTTTCCGAAGCAACTTTTTTCTATAATACTTGAACACATGTAATGATATTATGAGTCATGTCCCATTTTTATGTGTTTTCTTTCCACAGTAATTTAATGTACATAGAGTTAAATGTTTTTGATGAATGGGCTCTGTTGTAACGGCAATCTGGTATGACAGCACTTTAAAGAAAAGTCCCGTTTCTGCCGTTACATCACAGTTACCCTGCATATTTTGGGGGGTACTAAGGCTTCTTCGGTTTTTTAAAATGCCATTTAAAAAGGCCTAACATTTTGTTGTGAAATTGTTTGATTTTCTCTCTGGTAGGGAAGATTCCGAGTCTGAGCTACTCGATGAGGCAGAGGGATTCCCTCCTATACTTGAGTCTCCCATGTCTGGCTACAGCCTAAGGTCAAGGTCGTCAAGCCAAGAAAACATCTCGCCTGACCTGCGTCCTGAGCATGATAAACAGGTCAGTCGCACTGTGAGAGTCTCGGCGTGGCTGTGAACTAGAGTAAGCCACATTTTATCTAAGTCAGAAGACGGGTTTTAAGCTGTTAGTTCTTCTCAATAAATCAGTTACAAGAAATGTTGGCAGGTTCCACGGTGACAAAAACCAGCTATCAGTTGATTCGTAAAACAGTATGTGGCTGGTCGGAAAAAAATGAGAAAACATATTTCTAAAGAAGATATTAGACTGGACTCTAGTTGTAGAGAGTGGTTTTAAGTAAAGCAGTTAGCAAGGTTGGAAAGATAAAGTAATCTGAAGTCTTTTCTTCTCTTTTTGCACCTTTTTTTATGTCTAGGATAAATTTCTAGCTAAATGTTCTGGGTTATGCTTTGTTTAACCATTGGGGACCCAGACCACGGTAATCCAGAGACACTGCCTGTTGCTTCTGTCTCTACTATTGGCTTAATGCATACAGGTGATCATCTATTCTAGACATTCATTCATTCTGAATCTGAATTGGTCTCAATAAAACTCAAACTGAGATAAGATAAAGTCAGAATAATGCCTGGCTAGAGATGACATAGTACTTGTAGTACAACCAGGTATGCACAGCTTCAGTGTGGGACTTCCTGAGCAGAATAGTGAATAGTCAATATAGCGTTGCTACAGACAGTACACAATGGCAGAAGTTCACATTGAACTCCCAAGTCTTCATCAAAATCTAAGTATAATTGCACGAGTTTAGTTTCTTTCCACAAGGCCACTGTCTCAAGCAGTATGGACTGTACCAGCTTACTCTACCGTTTGGTCTTCAGGCTTCCCGAGGCAGCAAGAGGGGACAGAAGAGGCGGTCTGACGAGGAGCGTTGTAGCGCCAGCACAGAGAGTGGGGGGGACACTGCGAGTGTGGCCGGCCCGGCCTGCGCCCCCACAGCCTGGTTTCCCCCCAACAGCCCCGCACACCGACTGCGGCAGAAGAGCTCGCTCAACTCCAGGCTGCGCTCCTGCCTCAGGAAGCCGTTGAGAAAGTGCGTCCAGTATTTTACTTGATTGATTTTTGAGCTTTAACTTTTTTACAAGTTAAGTTCAAAGGGTAAAGATAGAGAACATTCAAAAAATGTGGGCAATTTTCAATTTAATATTTAAGCTTTTTGACGTCTATATTAATTTCAACTCACCTTGGTGTAAAAAAAAAAAAAAGAGCTAACTGGCATGACCCTTGTCCATGACTTTGATTTGTCCTAAAGAATCACTCTTCCCCTTATAATTCATACATGAATCCTTTAAGTTTCATAAGACAAAATTAGTTACTCTTACCATGTTATTCAAACATCCCTAGTTTCCATAACCCCATTTTAGTTAGCATAAAACTGTCTATATACATACTTCACGGGAATATGAACACCACTGGCCTGCTTCATTGCTCTTCATTATGGATTCTTGAAACCAACTTTGAAGTGCTCGGAGGAGAGTGTGAATTCAACTGCTCTGGGATAAAAGGGACTTAATGCCTGACAAACTGGGAGTATTATGTGACCGGCTGAGACAGGAGTCATGGTATACCCGCCCTGTCTCGTGTGTGGCAGCACATACAATTGTCAGACGTCCGTGTTGGGGCCCGTCCACGATATAGCCTAAATAGTGCTGCTGTTGGACGTTAAACCAACCCAACTCAACCCAACTCTGACAAACTGGGACAGTTAGAACTTTAAGTTCAGTTAACTCTGAATGTGGCTTATTACAAGTTTTTAATTCTCATTTCTATTTCTTTTTCTTCCTCTCCGCCTCTGCCATTAAGATTTCAACATTTCAAGCGAGAAGTGACCAATCCATGTTCACCACTTCGATGTCGACAGTCGACCAAAGAGAAACGGAAAGCTTAGCACAAGTGTTGATACCTCTCCCCCACCCCCCCGGACAGTGTTGACCTTTGTTATACCAGATACTGCGTCTCTGACTTGACACCACAGACCGGTGATATCTTAAGCTGCTCACCATATCAAAATCTTGATCTAACCTGAAGGGATGATGATTGTGTAGCAATCTCACAAAATGGGTCTAGTTCGTTAGTTGCGGCTCAGATTTAGACATCTAGAAGAGTTGTTACATTGGTAACAAAATCTCAACTGGATTGCTGAAATAATTAAACCATTTGCATGTAAGCCTTACATTTCTGATAATGTGTTTAGTCCTGAGCTCAGTTTTGAACAATTCCTTGAGCAAGTCTGAGAGACTGCAGCCACACTCATTTTGACAGATTGCAGCATATTTTAGTTTTATCCTTCAAATATATTATTCTACTACATATTCTATTTTGTTGAATATAAATTATCATTGTATTACACACACATGCTTTTAATGTTTAAACCTTGAGTTGTATAAACCACCACTCTTCCCTGTTGTTTAGCTATATAGAATTATGTACTTTGCCCTCCTGTTTATTATTCACAATCTGTGATTATCAGTCATGGGGGATTGGTTGATGTACTTAAATCATTTAGACATCCATTGTAATCAGGACTACTTGTTAACCAAAATGATCTTGAAGCAGCTGATTTTTATAAATTTTTTAATCTGCACTTGTAAATTTACTTTGGCATCTTCAATAATATTAAATCTTGTTTCAGAATATAATCGCTAAATCTGAAACTGTTTCAGCACCATAAACGCTTCATATTCATTCATTTGCAACAGACTTATTATTATTGTAATAGCTTTAATTGGCAATCAAACAGTATATAGTTTCCTCCAATAAATTGTGAAAATCTATGCCTGTCTCGATATTAATATTATTCTAACATAAATCCTTTCTGGTTTTAGCTCTAACGATCATTTACCAAAGAATAGTTACAAGAAAAACAAGAGTTAGTGGGGTTTGAGGCATAGTCCTTTGCAAGCTGTTCACAAATCAGGAATTTCTTTCCTTTCACATTTTATTTTCAGTTGCACTGAATGGAAGCATTGAATTTGTAGCTATTAGAGTAAAAGAAAAACATTTTTTTATGTACACTGAATAGTGGAGTGAAAATTGTCAAACCAGTACAAATGTTGACCCCCTCACAGAGGAGGCCTATGCTCTGGGATTCGACTCGTTCACTGTTCGAGTCACACGCAAACTGTTTTTCGTATTCCACATCAGTCCAGCTAGGTTCAGTTAGTTGTTCATATGATAGCCACTAAATCCTCAACGTCCTCCTCGAATCTGAACATGAGGCCAATAAGGGTTGATTATTGACGTACAGTACTTTTAGTATTAATTGCTGTTTAAAAGTTTCCAAGTGATCTTTATTCCAGAATTCCGACTCAATATTTAAAGACTTTTTTTCTGTATGGAGTTGATATTCCGTAGCTGAGCTTACTCAACAATTATAGAGCCACCAGAAGGTACTTTTTTATATTCAAGCTCAGAACCTAACTACTTGTAATCTCTTTTTAAGATAAGTAAAATATCTACATGCTTCTCTGTTCCTCTTTTTTTCTTTTGACTTCCTGATTCATCCCAGACAACGATGCATTTTATTAATATATTTTCAGTGAATTGTGGAAGAAGAATTCAACCTAAAAATAATACATGTATATAACATGAGATGCCCCATGTACACAGCTTTATTAAACTGAAAGTTGCAATACTCAATAAAAAATGTTTATAATAGGTTATTATTGGGTATTGGTTTTGCATTGCATGTTATTAAAGACTATTATTATGATGTAATATTAATGATAATAACAATAACTATAATAATAATAATAATAATAAGGCCAGCTATCCATGGTCCACCAGTGGCCTATCTAGAGTAGAATCCCTTTGTTATCCATCCATGGTGCACCAGTGGTCTATCTAGAGTAGAATCCCTTTGTTATCCATCCATGGTCCACCAGTGGTCTATCTAGAGTAGAATCCCTTTATCCATCCATGGTCCACCAGTGGCCTATCTAGAGTAGAATCCCTTTATCCATCCATGGTCCACCAGTGGCCTATCTAGAGTAGAATCCCTTTGTTATCCATCCATGGTCCACCAGTGGTCTATCTAGAGTAGAATCCCTTTGTTATCCATGGTCCACCAGTGGTCTATCTAGAGTAGAATCCCTTTGTTATCCACCCATGGTCCACCAGTGGCCTATCTAGAGTAGAATCCCTTTGTTATCCACCCATGGTCCACCAGTGGTCTATCTAGAGTAGAATCCCTTTGTTATCCATGGTCCACCAGTGGCCTATCTAGAGTAGAATCCCTTTGTTATCCACCCATGGTCCACCAGTGGCCTATCTAGAGTAGAATCCCTTTGTTATCCATGGTCCACCAGTGGCCTATCTAGAGTAGAATCCCTTTGTTATCCATGGTCCACCAGTGGCCTATCTAGAGTAGAATCCCTTTGTTATCCATCCATGGTCCACCAGTGGCCTATCTAGAGTAGAATCCCTTTGTTATCCATCCATGGTCCACCAGTGGCCTATCTAGAGTAGAATCCCTTTGTTATCCATCCATGGTCCACCAGTGGCCTATCTAGAGTAGAATCCCTTTGTTATCCATGGTCCACCAGTGGCCTATCTAGAGTAGAATCCCTTTGTTATCCATCCATGGTCCACCAGTGGCCTATCTAGAGTAGAATCCCTTTGTTATCCATCCATGGTCCACCAGTGGCCTATCTAGAGTAGAATCCCTTTGTTATCCATGGTCCACCAGTGGCCTATCTAGAGTAGAATCCCTTTGTTATCCACCCATGGTCCACCAGTGGCCTATCTAGAGTAGAATCCCTTTGTTATCCATCCATGGTCCACCAGTGGCCTATCTAGAGTAGAATCCCTTTGTTATCCATCCATGGTCCACCAGTGGCCTATCTAGAGTAGAATCCCTTTGTTATCCATCCATGGTCCACCAGTGGCCTATCTAGAGTAGAATCCCTTTGTTATCCATGGTCCACCAGTGGCCTATCTAGAGTAGAATCCCTTTGTTATCCACCCATGGTCCACCAGTGGCCTATCTAGAGTAGAATCCCTTTGTTATCCATCCATGGTCCACCAGTGGCCTATCTAGAGTAGAATCCCTTTGTTATCCATCCATGGTCCACCAGTGGCCTATCTAGAGTAGAATCCCTTTGTTATCCACCCATGGTCCACCAGTGGTCTATCTAGAGTAGAATCCCTTTGTTATCCACCCATGGTCCACCAGTGGTCTATCTAGAGTAGAATCTCTTTGTTATCCATCCATGGTCCACCAGTGATTTATCAGCCTTTAAAGTCATAATTTTTTTTTAAATGACCACTACATCTGCACATCCAACAATGATTTTAGACACATACAATCAGTTAAACATTATAATAAATGAACACCCAAAGAAACCATAATTTAAAATTCAAAGAATTTTTTTTTTCAGAAATATACAGTTGTACATGCTTAAGTTATATCAAACCAGAAATTACGTATGCATAGATCACGTCATACTTAAATTTCATTTAGATTATAAACAGCTATAAAAAGAAATGAATGGAGTTTGGATAATTGAAAGAAACATAGTACAGCATACATCAAAGCTAGTCTCAAGAGATATGATGTCTCACCCTTTCAATTTTAATTTAAAACTAGCAAATCAATTTAACATTTTTTTGCATCAGCAATGAAGAAAACTTTCTGTAAGTAAAAAAATCAGCCACTACATTCTCCTCAAAAGGAACATTTTTTTTTAAAGTCACTGAGTCCTTAATCATGGTCTCATCAATATAAATTCCTTCCACCAAAATGGTTGGGGTATGGACAGGCTCTAACAATATGGCATTTAATGATTTAGCATCTTACTTTGGAGTTCATTTTCTTGAAATTTTATCTTCCTTGTTTTTGCAGACCGAGACATCTTTGTTCCATTGGGTCTCCCCTTACCCCTCTTTGCCATTACTGGCAAGCAAAAAGTGTCGTCTGTGTCTGAATCTGAAAAATTATAGGGTACCAACGACTGACAAGGAGGATCAGCAGAATCAAGTGGGAGAGACAGAAATGACAGGCTTTATTCTCTAAAGGCAACCGAAAATTCTGCAAATGTGGGAAATACATTCCATAGAGAAAATTGACACTGTCTCTGCACCCGCCATGGTGATTGCTGAGTGAAAGATGCAGTTTCGTGCAATTCACGGACCACCGGTGACCTGTAGATAGAAAGATGCAGTTTCGTGCAATTCACGGGCCACCGGTGGCCCATGTATCCATGTCCTAATAATAATAATACATGTAATAATAATAATAATACACTGTAATAATAATAATAATAATAATAATAATAATAATAATAATAATATTAATAGTCATTATAATCGTATTAGTTACCACTAGTAGTAGGATAGTATAGTGTAGTAGTAGTAGTATATACTAGTTAAGAACCCACGCGATTCGTGGGGATAGAGAGATGGGCCAAGCTGAAGAATTACAGATGAATTTGCAGTGGTAAAACTCAAATTAGTGTTTCTTCTGAATCCGTACCTTTAGAAAGTGAAAATGTAATCACAAATAGTTACCTAGCTGAAAAACGCGTACACCACACTTTCGTAAACACTTGTTGTTGTTTTTTTGTTGTTTTTTTATCGTTTTTGCTTTTGATTGCAGTATATAATCTTCTGTTTGGACATGTTGTTATTGGTCATAAAATTTGCGCGCTTAAAAAAATGATAATTAAAAAAATCAAGATGAGACCCCGTTCTTTGAACGGAAAAATCATTAAGTACAATCGTAATTAATGAGCATGACTACATTGAGCGTAGAAGGGAAGGTTTGTCTTAACCTATCCTCCCTTTCCACTTTAGAACCTCCAAAATTAGTCTCCGACCTATTCATGGGAATTTCCTAGTACTAAATTTTGACGCAAGTTTACACCTGCTAAGAGGCAGGACTAAGGGGTAGAATTTGGTCGCAAGTGCATCTAAAGCCTATTAAAAATCAATTATAATGACTTCTGTGTTGTTTTAGTAATATTTTAGTTGTTTTCTAGTTTAATTTTACCATTTTGCCACACCTAATAGGACAATCACGCATTTTAAAGATTTTTCATAATTTAGATCTACATTAAGAAAGTAGGTCAAATGAAAGTTCCATCCAGTAGTTCATAAGATTAGAAAATGATTATAGATTTGAGTTTTGGTATTTAATTTTAATAATTTATTTGTAAGCTCTATACAATTTCAAAATGGCGTTTATATTTCCAGACTTTCCCTCCTATTTTTAGACGTAGTTAGTCTAAGACAAAAATTTTCTATGAATACGGACTTAGTCTAAGTCAATGAGCGTTCAGGAAAATCCAAAAGATCTATCATGTCTTGCCTTCCTCCTGATCTTTTGTCTTCTGTCAACGCCGCCTGTCGCCGTATAGGATCCCCCAGGGGAACCTAGGAGACGTTAAACCCGGAGAGAGGGAGAGAATTCTCTCCCTCCCTCTATAGAGAACACCTTTTACCATCTCGGTCCCAAAGTAGGGAACAACCTTCCCAAAAGCACCTTCCTTGGAAATCTTCAAACGCATGCCAAAGTTCTATCTTTTTGACGATTGAAATTGAAGCGGTGAATGTGGTAAATATCTATAATGATTCCTTGTGGCTATATAAACGCAATATATTATTATTATATTCAGATGACTGGCTTATAGTTTATAGCATTTAGAAAAAGAGGAGAAAAAAAATTGAATTACAAACTGCGACCTGATAGTTTTGATTTAAGGAATACTAGTTGAGACCCCGTTATTTGAAGGGGAAAAATCGTTTAAGTTACAAAATCGTATTGAATGAGCATGATTATATAGAGAGTAATCCGGGATCGGATAACAAATGAGCATAATATTCTACAAACAGTTGTTAAGCAAAAAGTGCATAAGATTAAAAATATTTTTGTTTTCCAGAGACAAAGAAAAGGCCTTAGGGCGACCACGGGGTGAAAGCCGAAAGCTGATGAGCGCCGATGAGTAGTGCTAGGTGATAGGCTTGGAAAGTCATACATTGAAAGTTAATTTCAGCACATAGATATTGTTATTTCATTCCTAATAAAAATTATTAGCATCCAGCGCTTACAGAACCATGTAAGCATTATAAAATAAACAAAAGGTGAGCTCCAAAGATTTTTATTTGGAAGCTGTACGACGGAGAGAAAACTGAGCTGTTCGCGATGATGATGTTATGGTATCGTAGCGAAGTACAAAAATGCGAATAACACAGAGTAAAGTTCGCTGACAGAAACTCGTGTAAAACTGAAAAACTTGCTATGGAATTTATATCGCGCATATTCAAATGAAAAGTAATGCCCTTGGGGACTGTACAGACGAAGGATTTTTTCCATGCGTATGTCCTTGGAATTATTTCTGTTCAGACGGCGTGTACTTTTCGCAGAGTCAAATATACACAAGCAAACGCATGTGTAGTTTGCACTCTGTTTTTTAAGAGTGTTCAGACGTTGTGTATTTTCCGAGTGTATATTTTGATGCGATGCGCATCGACTGTCACGTGATCTTGTTTGTTTGACGGCATCGATCGAAATGGCGGCATACAATGAAGACCAGAAACCTAGATCTACGTCTGCTAGCGAAGAAGAACAATGGAGTACCAGTGAAGAGGAAGATGCAATTGTTTTTTGCTCTTACAATCTCTCCCAGCAAAACGGAAAAAGAGCAAACAGAATTTTTTTAAAAGCCTGGATTTTTTATATCATATAAAATTGGTCGTTCCTCCAGACATTATATAAAGGCTTCTGCAGTCGCCACCCACGCCCGCTAGTGAGGTAAAGGTGTTAAGGGGGAGTAAGGCTGCCCACGCCCGCTAGTGAGGTAAAGGTGTTAAGGGGGAGTAAGGCTGCCCGCGCCCGCTAGTGAGCTTGACCTCGGCGCCGGAGAGAGATGGAGGGCCTGGCCATAAGCGTACATAACTGGTCCACATGACCTTTCAGGCCTGGCCCTAAGCCTGGCCCCATCACAGACATTACAGGCGTTGCGATACCGGGGCAGTTAGCAAGACGAAGACGGTTCAGAGGTCACGGAATCTGCCCTAGACTGACGGAGCTAACGAGCCAATGAACTTTCAGAAAACTCCGTGCCTAAAACAAAGCTTGCACTGGCCAAGTTAGACCGGTGGGTTAACAAAGCTTGGACTAGCCAAGTTAGACCGGTGGGTTAACCTAACTAAGCTTCCACTAGCCAGTTAGACCGGTAGGCTAACAAAGCTTGGACTAGCCAAGTTAGACCGGTGGGCTAGCAAAGCTTGCACTAGCCAAGTTAGACCGGTGGGTTAACAAAGCTTGGACTAGCCAAGTTAGACCGGATCTAGCAAAGCTTGCACTAGCCAAGTTAGACCGGATCTAGCAAAGCTTGCACTAGCCAAGTTAGACCGGTGGGCTAGCAAAGCTTGCACTAGCCAAGTTAGACCGGTGGGCTAGCAAAGCTTGCACTAGCCAAGTTAGACCGGTGGGCTAACAAAGCTTGCACTAGCCAGTTAGACCGGGTCTAGCAAAGCTTGCGCTAGCCAAGTTAGACCGGGGCTAACAAAGCTTGCACTAGCCATTTAGACCGGGTCTAACAAAGCTTGCACTAGCCAAGTTAGACCGGGTCTAACAAAGCTTGCACTATCCAAGTTAGACCGGTGGACTAGCAAAGCTTGCACTAGCCAAGTTAGAACGGGGCTAGCAAAGCTTGCACTAGCCAAGTTAGACCGGGGCTAGCAAAGCTTGCACTATCCAAGTTAGACCGGGGCTAGCAAAGCTTGCACTAGCCAAGTTAGACCGGGACTAGCAAAGCTTGCACTAGCCAAGTTAGACCGGTGGACTAGCAAAGCTTGCACTAGCCAAGTTAGACCGATGGACTAGCAAAGCTTGCACTAGCCAAGTAATCTATCATGTCTTGCCTTCCTCCTGATCTTTTTTCTTCTGTCAACGCCGCTTGTCGCCGTATAGGATCCCCCAGGGGAACCTAGGAGACGTTAAACCCGGAGAGAGGGAGAGAATTCTCTCCCTCCCTCTATAGAGAACACCTTTTACCATCTCGGTCCCAAAGTAGGGAACAACCTTCCCAAAAGCACCTTCCTTGGAAATCTTCAAACGCATGCCAAAGTTCTATCTTTTTGACGATTGAAATTGAAGCGGTGAATGTGGTAAATATCTATAATGATTCCTTGTGGCTATATAAACGCAATATATTATTATTATATTCAGATGACTGGCTTATAGTTTATAGCATTTAGAAAAAGAGAAAAAAAAATTGAATTACAAACTGCGAGCTGATAGTTTTGATTTAAGGAATACTAGTTGAGACCCCGTTATTTGAAGGGGAAAAAATCGTCTAAGTTACAAAATCGTATAGAATGAGCATGATTATATAGAGAGTAATCCGGGATCGGATAACAAATGAGCATAATATTCTACAAACAGTTGTTAAGCAAAAAGTGCATCAAATTAAAAATATTTTTGTTTTCCAGAGACAAAGAAAAAGCCATAGGGTGAAAGCCGAAAGCTGATGAGCGCCGATGAGTAGTGCTAGGTGATAGGCTTGGAAAGTCATACATTGAAAGTTAATTTCAGCACATAGATATTGTTATTTCATTCCTAATAAAATTATTAGCATCCAGCGCTTACAGAACCATGTAAGCATTATAAAATAAACAAAACGTGAGCTCCAAAGATATTTTATTTGGAAGCTGTACGACGGAGTGAAAACTGAGCTGTTCGCGATGATGATGTTATGGTATCGTAGCGAAGTACAAAAATGCGAATAACACAGAGTAAAGTTCGCTGACAGAAACTCGTGTAAGAACTACGAAAACCACTACGCGCTCCTTTGGCTGACTTAAATCCACTGTCCCTTAGATAGTGTTACAACTTACATAGTGAGAGAGGGGGAGATAGAGAAAGTGAGAGCAGGAGAAAGGAAGAGCAAGAGAGGAATAGATAGTGTGAGAAGGTTAGAGCAAAAAAGAGTGAGGCATCCAGACACATAGACACAGAAAGAGAGACACAGATGAGAAAAAGAGGGGCACAGGGAGCTAGAGAAATACCTTTTGAACTGGGTTAAGAAACCTAATCCTACATAATTTAAAATAACTAAAACCAATCAGTTAACATCACTGTAACAAAACAGGCCAAGATCCCCCATAGCCTACTTTTGCAACTACGGGTTACCAAGAGGATCTAGACGGCCGACTGTAGTGACATTTGAATACATTTTGAGTCCGGCGACTAAGCCCTCTTTGTACTTAGTGATCTACTAGCGCCTCACCCCCCCCCCCCCCTTTTTTTTTAATTTCCCTTCCACTCCCAAGTCCACAGAGAGATAAAGGTGTTAAGGGGAAATAAGGCTGCCCGCGCCCGCTAGACGCTAGTGAGCTTGACCTCGGCGCCGGAGAGAGATGGAGGGCCTGGCTCCATCACAGACATTACAGGCGTTACGATACCGGGGCAGTTAGCAAAACAAAGACGGTTCAGAGGTCACGGAATCTGCACCGCCGTCCAATCATCGCTCTGCCCTAGACCGGTGGGCTACGGGTGCCCGCGCTACTCTGCCGGCGCCTTGACCTCACAACACGTGAAGCAGACAAAACTCACATAAGCTGACAAAAGTAAAGTCTGACCAGCGAAGCTTACCGGAGGGGTGATGGAACTGCAGGCTGCAGGTCTGAGCTTTCGCAGGTTTGGTATCCCGCCATTCTTCTCAGTCTGAGTGTTCAGCAGAATACGTGAGTAAGATTACAGAACTACGGCACTCAAGGAGGTGGAAAAACCTCAGTGTCCTGAGGCACTGTTATAGCCTGGTGTCACGTGGTGTGTGCATAGCATAGCATAGTTTTTACTAGTCCTTGGTTCTGATACATCAAGAGATTTAGACTCCGTCGTTCTACTGCAGATCGTGCTACAATATTTATTGTCTCACAAGCTTGTAGGGCCTAACTACAGATACCGTGCTTCTCCATCATGGGTAAGAAAGAGTGCTTAGACAACTCAGGCCCTCAGGGTCCGTTTTAGCTCGCCCACTTACACAGAGTGGCCCTTACTCTGGATGTGTTAGATGCACTGGTAAATTCATTTCCGGAAATGGAGTGATTTTCAAATGGTACCGGTAAATTTTTATCATCAAATGTCTTCAGTAAGTCACGTGAGCCAGTTCAAGTATAATTATAGTCATATCAGGCCAAGTTGGGGCCTATACAGATCTACTGGGTTTTTTTTTACTGTTAACTAATCCTAAAAACGTACCAGCGCTTTGGCCTGAGAGTGGATGGTCTCCACTCAATATGTATGTGCGCCAACCATCGAAGCCACGGTAAAACGTTCAGCCGCATCTCGATTTTTGAACTTTACAGAAAATTATAATTGTGGGCATAAAAGCTGAATGTTTTGCGCTTAACAGAATTACATGTAAAACTAATCAATTGTGAGCTGAAGTATATATATATATATATGTGTGTGTGTGTGTATGTGTGTGTGTCATCACTATAAACTATAACTATAGGGAATGTACCAGTTTTGAGAAGCTCGCCCATACAGTTATACCATATTTTTATTTATAACTTTTCTTCCAGTTTTCAGTGATGACAAACTCTATGTTATGAAGGAACTCTGTGCCTAGACGACCGTGAAAACAAGCCCACGGAAGCGAGGAGCCATACCGGCGAGCGAGCGCAGGCAGAGAGCTGTGTTAGCGGATTGGCTGCCGGGCCGTGCTTTACCGTGCTTTACCGTGTTGGGCATGGCCTTCTGTTACACGGCCGCACTGAGGGACTGACCGACTGACCCGCGGTGCTCAGAGCAGGGGCTTCGCGACCCGCACGCCGATAAGCCAGGACAATCAAGACGCTTAATCCTGGGATAATCTCATCGAATTTTGGCTCCGTAAGTCTAAAGTAGCGCTATGCAGATTCCCGTCCCGCCGTCTTGGTTTGCGTTTTAGGCACGCTTTTCACAAGGCCTTCACAGTGACGGTAATGAAGCCGCCACACCCCTATGTATCCGAGTGGGACCAGCCTAACAATATCGATCTGGGATCGCTGGGTCTTAGTCCAATTACTCTATGATATGTATATTGGATGACATTCACTCTCTTTATGTCTCTCTCTCTCTCTCTCTCTCTCTCTCTCTCTCTCTCTCTCTCTCCTTCTGCCTCTCTTTCTTTCTTCCTCCCTCCATGCCCCAAGCTGCCAGAGGGCAGAGGCCTTACGTTAGTCGCCTTAACCATGGACCTTCGCTTGGAGAATGTGTGAGTAGTTGAACTGAGTGCCAAGGTAGGTTTATGTCATGAATACAGTAGTATTAGTAAAAGTAGTAGTAGTAGTAGTAGTAGTAGTAGTAGTAGTAGTAGTAGTAGTAGTAGTAGTAGTAGTAGTAGTAGTAGTAGTAGTAGTAGTAGTAGTAGTAGTAGTAGTAGTAGTAGTAGTAGTAGTAGTAGTAGTAGCAGCAGTATATGTAGCAGCAGCAATGGCAGTAGCAATAGCAGCAGTAACAGCAGATATAGCAACAGTAGCAGTAGCAATAGCAACAGTAGCTTCAACAGTAGTATTAGCTATAGCAGCAGTAGCAGAGCAATAGCAGCATTAGATGTAGTAGTAGCAGAAGCAATAGCAACAGTAGAAATAGAAGCAGTGGCAGTAGCATTAACAGCAGAAGCAATAGCAGCAGTAGCAGTAGCATTAACAGCAGAAGCAGTAACAATAGTAGCAGTAGCAGTAACATTAGCAACAGAAGCAGTAGCAATAGCAGCATTAGAAATATCAATATCAATAGTAGCAAGAGCAATAGTAGCAGTAGCAATAGGAATAGCAATAGCAGCAGTTGCAATATAAGACTTAGTAGAAGTAGAAATAGAAGAATAGTTTTTCATTGAACAATACATAAATCTAATTGTTTTATTTAAAATAACTATTTAATACTAATGTCACACGTCTTTGCTCTCAAGTTTTCTATCAATTGCCGAGTCGTTGCTTATCTGGACAGCTGTGTGTTTTTGTTGTTTGTTTTGTTGTTGTTATTTTGTTTTTAATTAAATTTTATTTGTGTCTCAAATTAGCACACTCGTTGGATGGCCATTTTGTTTTAGTAGTTTAAGTTCTAAGAATTTTCTCTAAACGGGTCCACGTTATTGATTCACGCACAACTTGTAAATACGCCTATAAAACATTTAAAACGTATGATATCGAAGAGTCCTTCTCTAAGACTCGTTCTACAAAGGCGGGTTTGCTCTTTTTTAAACGTATTTTTTTTCCACCGAATAGAATAGTTATTCATACCGTGTAATAGTTGTGGTGAGCAATGTTGAAATATTCGTCTCGGGTTATAGAAGAAAATGTGCGCATCCTAAAATACATTTCACTTTCTATCCCTTGAAGGAAGAGAAAACCAAAAGCAACCAAGAGAATAGTTTTTAACCTAATAAAATGATCAAAATTCAGTATTAAATGACACAATGTTATAATGTAGCTTTGCTCCAAATTCGTGTCTTTTCAGAATTCTTTCCATACTAATATCCAATTTTGTATTTCTTTGTAGGTGAAATCGCTGCAGGGATTTTTTGCCGCTTCTCACTGTAAAAAAAACGGTGATGTTTTAAATTACTCAACCAAGACCTAGAGCCGAGTCATCGCGGGAAGATGCGGGCAGTGTTTGGGGAGCGGAGAGGTCTGTCCTATCGAACCCTGGCCGTCTGTCTCACGACGTTCGTGCTCATCGCCAACGTGAGCTTTTGGCTGTCCACCAACTCCCAGCCCAGCGGCCATCGCCACAGGCTCGCTCAGAGCGGGGCGGGTTCCAATCACCAGTCTCATACAGCCTCGGACGTGGCACGGAGAACGGGTGAGCAGGAGACCAGCAGGGCGGCGACACGTCTAGAGCAGCACGGGACGGCTGCTGATCCCCGGGCCGCGTCTCGGGGCACGTCTCGGGGCGGCCTGCGGTCCGGACAGCTAGATGTGCGTCACGTCCTGGTCTACCCGGAGCTGTTGGCGGCGGCGGGCCGGGACGTACGCGAGCTGCGGGGGTGGGAGCTGCCCAGCACGGTGCACTACATCTGGTGCGGCAACCACACGTTCCAGTACCGGCACTTCCTCAGCGTGATGAGTGTCTGGAGGGCGCTGGAACCTGACGCCATCGAGTTCAGGTGGGTGCGCATGCATGTAGCTCTAGCAAGTCAGTTCATCAATGAAGGAAGGGAAATAATACAGTTTGTGGGCAAGAAGTAGATACAAGTTTAATACAGAGAGATAAGGCTAAAGAGGGAGTGTGAGTAAATATAAATTAAATAGAGAAAGTGTGTGTGGAGGGATGGGGAGGGGCCGCATAGAGATAGAGAAACAGAAAGAAACACGCACACACGCAGAACGAGAGGGAGAGAAACAGGGAGGAGAGAGAGATAGAGAGAAAAAGAGAGAGAGAGAGAGAGAGAGAGAGAGAGAGAGAGAGAGAGCAGGGGGAGGGAGAGGAGTGCCGTTCACCCGTCTCTATGCTTCCATTGCCCAGGTTTGAGCTGCCCCCGAGAGAGGACAAGTACAATACGTGGTTCACCTTCCTAAGGTAGGTAACTCTGTGTGCTATTTGATCTAAAAACTTGGATCGTGCAAAATAAAGATCGTTTTAGAAGTTGACACTCTCCCCCAAATGATTTTTTATTATATGCCCTCTATTCTAAGAGAATTTTATTTTTCTACTTTGGCCAACCGACTATGTAAAGTGGTAAAATATGTTATCAACAAAAACAGGCTGGTTTTATTAAAAGAAACAGCTTCTTCTATAACAATCAAATTAATGTTATTGAATATTGAGATATTAAAAAAGCAAACTCAATCATAATAATTTTAAATTGGTATTAGCTCGGATTAACAAAAAAGCATTTGACTTTAATATTCGTTGGCTTAGCTTGATTTACTAACCATTCTTCATCTGTGCGCGCGTGTTTGTGTGTGTGTGTTTGTGTGTGTGTATGTGTTTGTGTGTATGTGTTTGTGTGTATGTGTGTGTGTGTGTTTGTGTGTGTGTATGTGTATGTGTATGTGTGTGTGTGTGTCTGTGTTTATGTGTGTATGTGTGTGTGTGTGTGTGTGTGTGTGTGCAGCACCCACCTGGCCGTGTTCCAGGCCGCATCCCTCCCAGGCTGGGTGACGGGCGCTCTCTGTGGCCACGCCCACGGACTGGAGACGCTCAGAGACAGGGGCGGAGTCTTCCTGGCGACCGACGTCCTGATTGGTCCGCGCGCTGCCCGGGACCTGCTGCACAACAAGTAATACAGACCTTTTTGTTACAGTGAGCTGGGTAGAAGTAACTACATGTATCTAAAAATAGGACCATTGAAGGGATTTTATAACTGTAACTTAAGTGTTTCAAAGGTTTTATTTAAAGACCGCACTGACATTTTTTTTCTAAAGTTTTAAAGTTTCTTTCACACTGACAGAAGTAAAGTTGTTATCTTAATATAATAACATTAATAAATAACAGAGCACTTTTTTTTAAGAATGCAGGTAATTATATATATGAAGTACAACCCACCCACTCCGGGGATATGTGGTTACTTCTTCTCTTACTCTCTACTTCTACGTTGATTGCAGGTCAGCACTATGGTACTATTGGTAGCGTCCCTAAGTGACCGTGCAATCCTAGAGAGTTTACACTCTGAGCTCGTTTGAGTATTTACAGTGAGGTTCAATGCCCACTGCTCCCTATCTATACAGAGCGGTATAACACACACTAAAAGTAAAAGGACAACAACTGACAAGGATAGAACTCAGTCAGAAGAGACTTTTAAGTTACCACAAAAATATACTCCTTTATTAAAGCAAAAGTTCAATATGCATCAAAGACAAAGAAACACAAGTTAAATTGAACGGATAGTAAGATTTAGATAGTGAATCAAGATAGTAGTTATCAAAATGAAGAGTACATGGATAGATAGTGCATGTACCTAAATCAACCACGTGCTCAAAAGCATAGGCCAAAACTAATGCCAAAAATAATGCCAATAAGAATGCATACAATAGTGCCTACAAAAAATATGCCCAAGGTAATGCCCAGTGCTTAGTCAACCCAAAGTGACACAATCCTCTCCAAAGGATAAACAACTCGAAGTAGGAAGTAACTTCAATGGATAATAGATATAAAACTGTAGATAGTCCAAACACAACTGCAGCTCCAACATACAGTGTGAAACTTAGGAAAAATATATCCAAATACAGAAGCTAGAACTCACGTTGTGGCACCCACACACAACGGACACGTACTCGGTGATGGTTCTCGTGGCACTGATTTGGCGTCCACAGAGACCTCACTTTAATAGTGAAAATTAGCGGCAAATGTCCGCGGATGAAAGGAAACACCCGGAGCGCTCCGTTCCCCCGGACTTCCCAAAAGTTCCCTAGAACTCAGGGAACTGGGGAAACAGCGCTCCTATGATCTCCCAGTACCGACCGACAACTAAGGACATTCTCCGTTTCCCTAGATTTCCCAAATCAAAAGGAAAAAGCGACAAGGGAAACTCAACGATAGAAACAAGTTTCCTCAATCAAACGAAACGCACGCCCAGGTCTAGCGGCTATTACGTCGATGAAGAAAGATCGAGAAATACATGTAGGCTAGAGAGAGAGGGGGAGGGGAGAGGAAGATAGAGAATAGTTACAGAGTAAACTACCGTACATAATCAAAAGGATGGTGAGTCGCACCCCTTACACATTCCCCCCAAGAATTTTTTTCCGTCCCGGAAAACAAACCAAATCTGTATTAAATACATATGTACATCAGAGCCCAAGATGCGACAACTACTGAAGCAGGTGACATGAGGTCAGGCACCGTAACACAACAGTGATCACCTAGTGAGCAGCGTAACAAAACAGTACGCCCAAGTCCAACTCTAAGTCTAAGGACTGAGAATGAGATAACCGAACACAACTCCTCAAGCCAAAGTCAAACTTCAAAGACATCAAGGCCGCCAACCACACTGGCCGACCCGACTTGGCCAACAGGGCGCACGAGAAGCGCGTTACACAATCACACATGAACACCAATGAAGTAGTTAGAGAAAGGGGAGGTAACTTTACTACTAGGAATTGTCATAACTGATCCCGTCAATGGGCAAGTGTGATCACCGTCAGTGAGTCTCAGGTCAAATTCAAGTCTGAGGTCACTGGCTCATCTAACATAACAAATCATTAACCAAACACATACGTATGTGTAAAGTACATTGTTCATAAGTAAAAACAATTGCCAGATCTTTCTTAAGCGTTAATAATGTAAGTGCCTACAGTACAAGTAAGGTATAACATAACATATAATATTATAACGTGTGCATTCAGTGTTTCAAATGTTTTATTTAAAGACCGCACTGACATTTTTTTCCTAAAGTTTTAAAGTTTCTTTCACACTGACAGAAGTAAAGTTGTTATCTTAATAACGAATATAAAGATGTTTATAATAATAACATTCATAAATAACAGGGCACTTTTCTCAAGAATGCAGGTAATTATATATAGGCCCCAGATACATTCTAGCTTAATTATCTATTTAAAATAATTTTATCAGGTCAAGTTTGTCTCATGCTCTACAGAAGGGAAGAAAAGGCCGTGATATATAAGTATACTCTGGTATTTTATAAATGCTTTCATGACATTGTCTTATATTTTTCACATTCTTACAGTCGGTTCTCGTAGACTGATATTTTTCTCTTGTGTATATACCTACCAGCTTCACTGTAGCCTTCAAGAGAGATGGGACACTGGCTGTGGTGGCCAGTAAAGCTAAGGAAAACGTCCTCAGGCTGATGATTGACAGCCTCACTCAGACCAGCTCCGAGCAAGGGGCGGAGCCTTCATCAAGCCACGCCCCCAAGCACGTCAACACATCAGAACCTAAAGTAGACTACCACGCCCAGGGAAAGAGGACGCTGGAGACACAAACTGTAGACCATGTCCAGTCAGTTTACAACGAAAGCAGAGTTTTCTACTGTACGGATACTGCCGTGATTAAAGATTTGCCTAAATCTCTCAGTCTCTCTGACATACCAGATAAACTGTACAACACTGACAGAGAAAACGGAGAGTTTTGTGTTCATATAGACAATAGGATTCAACCATTTCATGTGATAGATGGGCACAAGAACAACTCCTTAGTGTCTCTGTTGGACGCCACTGTAGGACTGACACCTCACGACGAAAACCCTTCACACTCTCGGAGCACGAACTCGCCGCCGCAGTCCAATTCATCCGCACCAGAGAATGGGTTCGCCGTGAGAGCTGACAGTTCACGGCCCGCCGACGCTCCAGCCACGATGGGCGTGCCCCGACTCATACACTACGTGTGGTTCGGCCTGGCCGAGATGACGTTCGGGATGTACCTGAGCTTCCTGAGCTCCGTCTACGTGGTCAAGCCGGACGCAGTCCTCATCCACGGGGACGGGCGCCTGTACGGAGAGTTCTGGGAGAAGGTCAGGCGGCACCCTTTGGTCACCCTGGTGTACAGAGAGCCGCCCCTGGCTATTTATAGCAGGGCTGTTGTGTACACCTCCCACCGGAGCGACGTGGTAAGAGCGGATGTGTTGGACAAGTACGGGGGCGTGTACCTGGACTGGGACGCCTACTGGCTCCGCTCGCCCGAGCAGTACCTCGCACCCGCGCGCCCCGACACCAACAGTACTCGTCACACCACTCATCTAGAACAGGGTGATGTCAAACTGCAGAGGCGGGTCTCAGAGGCGGGTGCCGTGGTATCACGTGATCATATGCCACGCCCACCCTTTCCGGACACCATCAACATGGGCGTGGTGTTGGCCCGGCCAAGGTCAAAGTTTATCCGAGCGTGGCGCGCCGCCCTGGTGGACTACAGGTCACGTGACTTCCTGTACAACGCGGTGGAACTTCCGTACAAGATCTACGAGAGCTTTCCCCGCTCTGTCCGCATAGACGACCGGCTGCAGGTGGGCACACGGGTTGTTAGGTTTACCGGTTCCAGAGATATTTGTTAGTTTAAACCATTGGTTGGTTGATCTAGAGATATTTGTTGGTTTAAACCATTGGTTGGTTGATCTGTATACAATCTTGGTGGCTTCCAAACCAATAGAGAGCATATTTACTTATGTTAGTTCTTAGCGACGACTAGGTATCTGAAGAACATTGGTACATGGTGTATATAAAACAGTTTAGCTGTGATAATCCTACACATAGATCTCCCAAACCTCTGTATGTACCCTTTACCTTAAATCAAGCTTTTTATACAATTTGTTAACGAACTTGGTGATGATACAAAAAAGGAAATGAACGTAGACTCCTGAGTTATTTAGGTTCAAGGTAAGTCGGCGTGTATATATCTGATTCCTCCTCGCACGAACTAACCAGAGTGACAACTTGCTGCCTGTACACCTTGACCGCGGACTGGACACCCAAAGGATCGCCTTGTCGCCTCCTGGTACACTTGGTGCCATTATACGGTGACCGGCGGAGACTGGATCCATTCTATCCCCATCCTGTCTCTGTTTATCATCACATAAAATGTTCAGACGTTAGTATTGAGACCCTTCCTCGATGTAATTTATTTTTTTAATTGGACTTTAAGAAACCAAGATACAACATCACAACAGGGTCTGCTCTTGGAGTGGAGTTTCCACTGACTTGATCGACACTAAAACCGCGTAGTTTGAGAATGAGTTTTATCTCAGATATTGTCTACTCCAGCCCCCCCCCCCCCCTCACACACACACACACACTTTTTCTTGCCGTAGAGCCTGGATCATATTGCTGGCCAGAACGCCAGTAGTTTTAGTGAATAGTGAAGCTGCCCAATGCAGAATAATAATTAAAACGTGTTTTTATATAATGAAATTATAATTAATGATGTAAGTAAATGTTTTCTTAAAGGTTGGTTTATTGATTTATAAAAGTTGTTACGTAAATTTATCAAAACAGGATAAGCAGATTAATGTCAACCTCTGTGATTTCTCTCAGTTATTCGCGCGCTCTCTCTGTCTGTCTCTCCCTCTCTGTCTGTCTTCTGTTTGTCTGTCAGTCTGTCTGTTTCTGTTCTGTCTGTCTGTCTGTCTGTCTGTCTGTATGTATGTCTGTCTGCCTGCCCTTCCCTCTCTCTCTCTCTCTCTCTCTCTCTCTCTCTCTCTCTCTCTCTCTCAAAATTCACTCTACAAACCCAACAAAAATTGTTTCCACCGTAATAGCCTGTTTTGAACCACTTTCTCCCCGTGTCCAGGTAATGTGCTACTACCTGAAGTGCCACCCGAGCTACCAGCCTGGCTTCAAGCAATGGAACCATGCGCAGCCGTTCAACTGGACCTCGGACGGCGTGAGCGCTATCCACTTCACCCACCCGGACCCTCCGGCCTTTCACAACCTGACGGCCCTGCTCAGCGCCTCGGGCACTTTCGCCGACATCGGCCGCTTCATCTGGTCGCTGCAGCCAGAGGCGGAGAGACCCGGCTCAGTGTAGGGCGTTCTGAGAAGGCGGAACGAAACCCAGACACATGAACACTAAAAGGGCATTCCGAGAAACCCAGAGAAACACGTGAACACTACAAGGGCATTCTGAGAAACCCAGACAAGTGAACACTACAAGGGCATTCTGAGAAACCCAGACAAGTGAACACTACAAGGGCATTCTGAGAAACCCAGACAAGTGAACACTACAAGGGCATTCTGAGAAACCCAGACAAGTGAACACTACAAGGGCATTCTGAGAAACCCAGACAAGTGAACACTACAAGGGCATTCTGAGAAACCCAGACAAGTGAACACTACAAGGGCATTCTGAGAAATCCAGACAAGTGAACACTACAAGGGCATTCTGAGAAATCCAGAGAAATGAAAAACAGTCTGTTAAACTATGACAATCGGAGAAATCCAGAGAAGTGTAAACGGCGTTTGTAATAAGACCCGTCTGCCTTTAGGACATTCGGAGAAATCCAGAAAAGTGTTAACGGCGTTTGTAATACGAGACGATAGATGTTTCAAAATGTTTAATTAAAATGTATTGATCTCATGTATCGAAGGCAGCAGATAAATTGAGGAATGCTATTATGGACACCAAATCGAGGTTCTGTAGCTTCAAGATCGTCAGAGTATATTTCAAGACAGTCGTTTCTCTGCTGAGCTTGTGTTTATATGCAGACTGGTGCACCTCTTTCACATTGTTGTTTAAATGACAGTTAATTTGGCTGAGAGCATTGTCAAGGATTCGTGAGAGGAAAGGAACATTTCAAATTGGCCTGTACATTTTCACTATCAAAGATCTTACAATGGCCTCTTAAGAACAAGATGGAACAATGTACGAATCCAAAAAATGTATAGTATCTCTGTCTCACATTATTCCAGAAGCAAACTTAATGTGAGAGGGTCTAAATCACAGGATGTTTTATCTGAATTTGAAATGGTAGTTTTATCTTTTTTTTTTCTTCAAAGGAGTCAAAATAAGATAGTGGTTGAACTTTAAACTCCTAATGGTTGGGCTTTGACTGATTAATATCTTTTTATTGCCTAATTAAGCAAACTTTTTAATGCAAAAAATTTTCAAAGCATTTGAAATACACGAGCTGCTTTCTTTGTTTGTTGCTTTTTTTTTCGTAAAGTTTGATTATTGCCAATCAATTTATTACAAACTTTAAACATTATCTTTACTAGATCTGCTCTGAACAATCTTATAGTTAAACTAGTTTGATTTATGTCCTTTTGTTGTAATTTATAAAATATCTCTTTAATGTTGATTTTTGTCCAGCATCTGCCTGCACGCGTAGAGTTATCAGTGAAGGGAAATAATTAGCACTTTTTCCCTTGAAAACTCTTGAGAATCGTTTCCCCTTGTAAAAAAAAATTCGATAACTTACAGTCGCTACCTGTTGAAGTGTGTTGGTTCTCCTGACTGAGCTGTTCACATTACACATGTACTGACACCAAACACTGGTCCAGTCGGTAGGGCACGCAATGCGATGAATTTTTAAATTGCGCGTTCATGGTTTGAACCGGGCTTTGCTACAGGTCTGGTAGAAAGTATGTGTGTGTTATAGGGGGTGGTGGGGGGGGGGGGAGTAGATAGCGTAAGTTAACTCAGTCGGTGACTGCCGCAAGCAGGCGAGGAGCAAGCCGCCCGCGGTTCGAATCTCACGTTAGGCCTGCGTACCGTCTTCATGTAGAATCCTTTAGGAAAACCATGGAAATTCATGCGGGTCTTCTGCTTGACACAAATCTAGTGAGAGATCCACGGTGCTCATTTTTGTCGATGTCCATGAGATCGGGATAGAATTTCGCAATGTGTAATGGAACTGTGTCACCTTGCTAATGAGTGTATGTGTGTGTGTGGGGGGGGGGGGGTGAGTTATTGCGGTCGAAAAGTATGCTGCTTATACAGTGTCAGCGTGAATTTATACACTACACTTAAAAAACCCGTTCTAGTTTCAATGTGTTTTTATTTATTTTTTACTTTGTTTTGTTTGGGTTTCTGGGTGCATGTTTGATACGAAATGCTACGATTTGCTACGAAGAATATTTGTTCAATATTCAAGGTCACCGGCGCGTTTTGCAAACTGTGTCCATTGGTCTACAACAAAACTGTTACAAAGTAAAAAGCAGCACAAAATGGATTTCGCAAGCATACATTTAAAATATATTTTTTGAATAACAACGAAAAATATTGTCTATGCATAATAAAACATCAGGTATAACTACAAAGAGATTTTTTTATGTTGCTATGTTTGTTTTGCTTGTAACATTTGCAAGATTTAACACATTTATCCAAGCAAACGTTGGTGGGAATTGATATAATAATTATTATATATATGAGATAAGGCATATTATTATAATCTATCTGTGAGGTAAAGACACGTTATACAGGTGAATTTGTTTGTTATACAGGTAGCGATTTTGTTCTTTTTTTGCAGCACATCCATTAAAAATGCACCTAGATATTGGAATTTATGCCTTAACAATGAATAAGGTTTATCCTTATAATATTCTTTAAAAAAAATTGATATTGTACCATAATTTTTGTTTTATTTCTTCTAGTGACTAGCGTCGATGTGTCACTTGCACTAAGAACTGCAGGGGAGATCAGTTTCTGTCTCGGATTTCACGCCTTGGGTCAGACGACCAGGCTGTGCTCTTCTTCTTCATTTTACACAATTAAACAAACGATATACATAATTTACACAATTAAACAAACGATAAACATAATTTACACAATTAAACAAACGATAAACATAATTTACACAATTAAACAAACGATATACATAATTTGTATTACATTAAATGTCGTGAAAATGATGGTTAATCATCCCTATCGTCATTATTATCATCATCATCATTAGTAGTAGTAGTAGTAGTAGTAGTAGTAGTAGTAGTAGTAGTAGTAGTAGTAGTAGTAGTAGTAGTAGTAGTAGTAGTAGTAGTAATAGTAGTAGTAGTATTATTATTATTATTATTATTATTATTATTATTATTATTATTATTATTATTATTATTATTATTATTATTATTTCATACACTGCTGCCACACAGAGACAGTGCGGGGATACCGTGACTTTGTCTCAGCTGGTCACATTAAACTGACACAGACTTAACAAGTAGCGTGTGCGATTCGTCAGAGCGGAGCTCGAACCACAGACCTGCACGCGTCGAAAACCGATGTTCTAGGCCAGGGCCACCGCGCAGCCCTCGACGTCTGTCAAGAGCCAGGCTATTTGAGACCTGACATGCCATCCTACCGCACGATACTGTCACTAGTGTCAGTCAGTGGGGTCACCAGGACTTGTGCTTCACCTGGCTACATTAGACGTTGTACTGACATAGATCCGGCTAGGAGGAGCAAGGTCACCTCATAAACTCGTTCAATGTAACTGATCCAAGTTTATAAACATGCGATTTCAGTATAAACAGAGCTAGTTCTTAATCTCTCAGGTTTCTCAAAAGGGAACGAACGGTTCCTTATATCGGGTCCCTGGTGCTAATTCGGGGGGGGGGGGGGGGGGGGGGGGGGTGGTCGGG
>RQTK01000314.1:64293-76287 GCA_003991915.1 Elysia chlorotica
CTCTCCCTCCCTCCCCCTCTCTCTCTCTCTCTCTCTCTCTCTCTCTCTCTCTCTCCGCCCCCCCGACCTCGCGCGGTGCCAGACTCAGCCTGCACTACCAGCCTCCCCATCCTTTGTGCCAGGCCCCAACACGGCAGCACAGCGGACAGACAGACAGACAGACAGACAGGCAGAGGGGCACACACAGCGCGTGCAGTGGATCGAAGCCTGGCCCTCACACAACACAAGGATGGATCCAGGGATTGCTCACCCTCTGGATCTAGATCTAGCCCGCCCGTGATTCATGCCAGCTCACGGTTCCTCAGACCTTACTCGCCCCGCCAGTCTCGGAGTAGGACCGATTCTCTAGCAGTAACATTGGTGCAGTGGCTGTATGTGTTTAGAATATCGCATTTAGATCTAGGTGCTATTTTTTTCAAATGTGTTTTTGTTCCTTAGTTCCTTCCATCTTAATATTACATTTGTTTCGAAAGAGATCAGTAAATTATTATTTCTAAATTCATTTTATAGATCTAGAGAAGTCTTGATCCAAACAAAATCTCTAGATTCTAGATCTAGATTTAGATCTGTATACATGTGTTACGGGTGCTTTTTTGCGTGTTCTTTTGGCACTGTGTTGATAAACTTTCAACAGGAGATGAATAGACATGGCTTTCTTACATCAGCTTGGTTTTGTATAGGCTGCGAACCTTGGAATGAGCTGAATCAGGAAATCTAGATCTAGCACCAATATAATATATATTATAATTATCTAGGTTGGTCCTTGCATCACGTTGATGGGTGGAAGAGATAATGTTAACAAAAGAATCCATATTAATTATTATTATGGATATGTGAGTTATGGATAATTAATTCCATGTGTCTGGTGATTCCATACATGTGCGATCGTGGATTTTTCTAGATCTACCATGAAAGCAAAAATCGATAAGAACAGACGAGCGTGCTCACTGCAGTCTTTGCTTGGTCAGAATCGCGCTAGGAAGTGTCATAGACAGTGTGCCCGCGATCCGAGTGTAGAACTATGTGTGTTACTGTATCGGCCCCTGCTCAAAACTGAAGTTCGATAACATCTCAGCAAACTTAAATCCCGATCAGAAATGTAGGCCTATGCCGTTTGCTATGTTTCACTGGATACTAGATCTATATTGAGACTTACATGAGAGTTATTTGAGAATTTATATCGTATTGCTAGCGAAATAGATTTATAGATCTGGGCGCTCTAGCAGATGTTGTTGTCTGTTATTGTTGCTGCTGCTGTTGTTTTTGTTTTTGTTGTTGTAATGATTGTTCGTTGTTGTTGTTTTTTTGTTTGCTACTAATGTTGTTTTACAAGTTTTAGCCTTTAGAATGGTTTATGTGCCTGTAAAACACACAGTCCTGTTAACAATAACTGTTAAGCCTTTAGAATGGTTTAAATACCTGTAAAACATAAAATTATAGTTCCTGTTGTCAATAACTGTTAAGCCTTCAGAATAGTTTAACTACCGGTAAAACATATAGTCCTGTTAGCAACAACTGTTTAGCCTTTAGAATGGTTTAAATACATGTAAAACATAAAATTGTAGTTCCGTTAGCAATAACTGTCTAGCCTTTAGAATGGTTTAAATACCTGTAAAACATAAAATTATAGTTCCGTTAGCAATAACTGTTTAGCCTTTAGAATGGTTAAATACCTGTAAAACATATATAGTCCAGTTAATGTGCATGTGCATGTAGTCATGGTGTAGCTAGCAATAAACGTTTAGCTTCTGACGTCCGCATGGGTCTCGTGTGTCGCTAAGAAAAAGCTATTTGGACGAAGAAATAAAGAACATCAACGGACGCATCAGCTTGTGTAGCTGTTACGTTAAGCAACTCCTTGCTATGACTGCTATTAGTTCTCTATTTTGTTTGGTGACTTGCTCTTTAAGGGTCAGTTCCGCTTGTTAAACTTGTATTAAATTGATAAAGGCAAAATATACAAGGATCACAAAACCGTTTTTGTTTATAGTAATTTTCGTTCCATGTTTTTAGCGTTGATGCCAATTGTGTGAGAATTTTTAGAATATCACTTTTTTTTTTTGGTGGAATCGAAGATTCAAGAAGTGCTGCATGTGCCATAGCGTAGACCTAATTCTCGACGTGGGCCCACTCTGTAGGATTCCAGGCAGGGCTCTGGAACAGCTGTGCGAAATCTGTGCTCACAATATTGGTTATCATTAAGGATGGCGTGCAGCGCAGGTGGGAAATTGTCGCCTCCGCCGAAAAGTTTGAATAATGGTCCCGCTATGTTGAGCCAACATATGAAGACCAGGCGTGTAAAACTATGCACGTCTCCCCTCTAACGCTTGTTTCAAAATCGATCTATTGATTAAGTTCGATTAAGTTCCATGTAAAAAGTTAATTACAATTGTTTGAAAAGCAAACTGCAAAGCCGAGAGGAAAAGAAAACAATCTAGTCGTAGGCTGTCTTGTGAAGTTTCCGATTCCTCAGTTACAACTCGATCAGAATAAAATCTACACTTGTCATCGATTTCCAAACAACATTGATTTTTATTTCCTTGACTTCGTTTTCTAAAAATCTCATCAACAAATATTACGGTACATTAAGTGTGAAAACTCAAATTCACAAACTTCCCGAAAAGTTCTAGGCCGGGATCTTATCGAAAAACTTCGTAAAATTGCATCTTTGTTACCCATTTTCAATATCCTTGGTCTTTGATCTTCATGTTCTCTGTAATTAAAAAGGAAACACATTGAAATACTATAATTGTAGCCAAACGTGCTTCAGGAAAGCTGTCCATTCGGTTTTTGCATAGTAGGCCTACTCACCTTAATTCATAAAATGCAAAAGGTTAAATTTTCGCCTCCACGATAAATTATAACCTTTCATGTTTACTTTTAGTTGTCCAGTCGTAATGTAAAACAACCTGAGTTAGATCTGACTTTGAGTTTAGTCCTGTCTTAATGTGAAACAACCTGATTAAGATTTAGGTTTTAGTGGAATAAAATTAGATGTTTAGTCTTAATATAAAACAACCAGAATTGGTCAATGTTTTAGTGCAAAACTGATGGAGCAGAAGATTCTGTGTTAACCGTATACAATTGTTCTCTCGCTTCGTGGCAGCCAATGCCAGGATTACTAGATGATCACAAAAATTCCCGCACGCGCGCAGAGTCACGCCTTCACAGGCAGCGCTTGTCTCAGCACGCCTTAAGGCAGCCAGTCACGTATGTTTTAACTTACACACAGGAAGCTGTCACGTCAACAGACGGACCTGCCACGTTTGTGAAACCTTCGTCATGCGCGTGACACGGAAAGGTCACGTCAGGTTTGAGACACCGTCTTGACTCTAGTGACCGCGTCACGTGGCAAGCGTGAACAGAATCGTGACACCGACCAAGGATCACGTCACATTTGTAATACATGTGTAGTGCCACAAGAGGCTAGCCGCTAACCTGGGATTACGAGAGGACCACGTCACATTTGTAATACATGTGTAGTGCCACAAGAGGCTAGCCGCTAACCTGGGATTACGAGAGGACCACGTCACATTTGTAATACATGTGTAGTGCCACAAGAGGCTAGCCGACGCGAGGATCACGCCACACTGTGCCACGCTGTCACAGGAAGACCAGGCCACACTGCGCCACCCTGTTAGCCCAGAGGCGAAGGCAGGTCACGTGGCAGAGTGTCACGGCGTGGCGGGGCGGGGCCTATGAGCCCTGTACGCGCGGGCGGCGCCAGCATGTCTCAGTCTCACAAGGATGACCTGCACGTGGGGCCCTACCGCCTCGAGAAGACGCTGGGCAAGGGCCAGACCGGTGAGTAACTTGACCTCCCTCTATATACACCTCTTATTCCCTCGATATCCCCCCCCTCTCTGTCTCTGTCTGTCTGTGTGTGTCTCTCTGTCTTCCTCTCAGAGTTAGTCAGCTGTGAACATTGATCCCGTAAATAGGATATATAACTAGATGTCACGTACACCTCCCTTTCTCTCTCCACCCTCTCTTTCTTTCTTTCTTTCTCTCTCTCTCTCTCGTTCTCTCTTTCCCCCCTCTTTCTCTCAGGGTGAGTCTGCTGTGAACATTCGCCGTTTATAAATAAGATATATTATCATTAGGTGTCAGCTATACCTCCCCTACTATGTCTTTCTTGCTCTCTCACTCTCTCCCACGCTCTCTCGTTCTATCGATTTCCCCCTCTCGCTTTCTCCCCCTATCTAATTATCTCTCTCTCCTACCCCTCTCTTCCGCTTTCCTTCTCCAACACCACAAGCGTGTGTTTGTCTGTCTTAATTACTCCCTGGACATTTATCAAGATGTCCTCAGCAAAAACAGAAAGAAAGAGATAAAGAGAGAGAGAGACAGAGAGAAAATAGAGACAGACAGGCAGACAGACCGGGGAAGCGAGCGAGGAAAGTGGAACACATTATTTTTATTTTCTTTTTTTTTTTGTCTAATGACCTGATACAAAAAGCCACTCGGTTGACTGTGTGAACACATAAACACATGAACACATGACCACATGAACACACGAACACATGAACACATGACCACATGAACACACGAACACCGAATAGCACCCCACTGAACTCTCTGGAATGGAAGCTTCCAAGCGATCACCTGTGAATTCTTCTCGCCTCTCTCACCTGATGTACTCTCACTACATCAGTACATGGACATCTTTACAGCAAGGCTGCTTTCCTAGATCTATTGTTATCTTCGCCTCGTGCTGGAATCTTGAACAAAGGTTTGCACCGAATCGCACCGTCTGAACGGGAAACACCGATGTCAGTATAAATCTGTGGGTGGATGAGTAGCACTGAGAGCGTCAAATATGGCAAAATCTGAAACTCTCTATCTCTATCTCTATCTATCTATCTATCTATCTACCTATCTATCTATCTATCTAAAAGCGTCAAATATGGCAAAATCTGAAACTTGAAACATTGTATAAGCTTAGATATAGAGTTAGTTTAGAATTCGGCGGTATGAAAAGTATCAACCTTCTATCTCTCTCTATCTATCTCTCTCTACCTATCTATCATTATGTCTCTATATCTCTCTCTATCTCTCTCTCTCTCTCTTTCTCTTTAGATTTCTCTCTGATTCGTTACATATGTGTGCTTTTTCTTTCTATATTTATATAGTTATCTCTTTTTAAACTTTTAACTGTCACTTCTCTCTCTCTCTCTCTCTCTCCCTCCTTCTCTCTCTCTCTCTCTCTCTCTCTCTCTCTCTCTTTCTCTCTATTCCTCCTTCGGTGTCCCATCATTTTTTTTATAACTATTGTGTCAATTACTTCACCAAATGTTATTTCTTGTTCTCTCAGTTTTGCCAAATTCCACTTCACCGAAATCTGTCCTCTGCCATATACATCTAGAACATCATTCCTTCTTTCACTCTATAACCCCATATATAAGGTACCGTTCCTCGTGTCATTCATTAATTGCATACATTAGCGAACAATTCTTTCTTTCACTCATTAACCGCGGCTTTAACCCTCAGTCGGTAAGATCACAGCGAACTGTATAACTGTCCCTACCTTGACCCACTTCTTTGTTGAATTCTTAATAAATCTGCAACTAACATATAATATCCCTACCATGTTTAATGCTGAAAATGATGTCCTTTGTAACCAGGCGTTCCTGCCATCAGTGAAAAAGTCACTGCAAAGCAGCCAATTCATAGCTTCAAAATCTCTCGCGTTGTACACTCACTAAAAATAGACCTCCGCTCCCCTCCGCTCCCCTCCCTTCCCCTCCCACACCCCAGATTCATCCCCGTTGAAAGACGCTCGGGGTGAGTCACTCCATCACTGCTTTTTTTTAATTTTTCTTTCTTTTTTTTTTTTTTGCTCAGGAAGAGATTTTGGCCGCAGTGCATTTTGAATCACCATCAGAACTTCCCTGTGAAATTGTCAGCTTGTATTCCCTACGAAAGATTTAAGATTTTACTTAGGTAGCTTGGGTTGCATATTTTTTCTCCTTGTTCTTGTTGCTTCTCCTACCTCTCTCTCTCTCTCTTTCTCTCTCTCTCTCTGTCTGTCTGTCTGTCTCTCTCTCGGTCTCTTTCTTTTTGTCTCTCTTTATCTATCTCTCTACCCGTATATATATACTTAGCCTTTCTTTTTCTCCATGTCTATCCCTGTGTCTCTCTCCTCTCTTTTCCCTCTCTTTCTCTTTTTCTATCGCTTTGCCTGTCAATCTCTCTAAACCATCTATAGCCCTTCCTCTTCCCATGTTCACTCTATGGCCCTTCCTCTTCCCCTGTTCACTCTATAGCCCTTCCTCTTCCCATGTTCACTCTATGGCGCTTCCTCTTCCCATGTTCACTCTACGGCCCTTCCTCTTCCCCTGTTTCCCCGTGTAGTAAGCTCACTATACAAGTACATTTGTACACGTATAACTTTCTGAACTATAAAAGTTTGAGAGATTCACAGTTACACCAGAGAGTATGAAAAAGTGAGAGGTTTCACGCCGAGGATTGTGCGTGTACAACACATGATGACTGAAGCTAATAAGGCGGTTACTTCCTTCTATAAACCATACAATAAAAAACAATTTCAGTAAAAAAAAAAATGAAAAAAGATTGAGCACGCGACACGCTTGTTCTCTGTATCAAAAGCAATGTGAGCTGTGAGCTGTTTTTGTGAAGCACCTCACTGATTTCCATAGTCTCTGGGTACTGTTATCATTCTTGGACAAAAACACTTCGTAGAGCGACTAAAGATATCAGAGACCGATGACAATAGTAATAACGACAAAAACACTTAGTAGAGCGACTAAAGATATCAGAGACCGATGACAAATCATTATTGCTGTTTTTGTGAATCATCTCGCTGATTTCTATAGTCTCTGGGTACTGTTATCATTCTTCCCAGCCGCCACTCCGGCCTGGCGAGTTGAGGTCTAGCCCAGAGACAGTAGAATTCTAGGCCTAGATAGTAAGCATACTAGAGCACATCTAGTATATGTAGTATAACAACAAGACCCGGCTGTTCATGTTGCGAGTTGTAAGGGATAGGGATATCATTCGCTGCAGAATTTTATTGTATGTGCCTTTTGTGTTGTTATTGGTTTAATTGTTGTTGTTTTTTTCAATCAGAGTACTAGGATATGTGTGTATTGCGATTCTTTTTCTCCATGTCTATCCCTGTGTCTCTCTCCTCTCTTTTCCCTCTCTTTCTCTTTTTCTATCGCTTTGCCTGTCAATCTCTCTAAACCCCTCCCTCTCTTTGTCTTCTTTTCTATCTCTCTCGTCCCCTCTCTCTCTCTCTCCGTCTCTCTCTCCATCTCTTTGTCCCAGCGTTAGCCACCGAGATGATCTTGGAATCGCTACCCTGACTCTGTAGGCCAGTTCTACTGCTACAGCAAAAACTTCCTTAGGTGTTGTTTTGTTTGTTTTTTCCTTTCTCTCAGCTTCCTTAATCTCTTTACTTTATGCCCCTTCCTCTTCCCCTGTTTCCCCGTGTAGTAAGCTCACCATGCAAGTACACTGTATATGTGTATGTGTGTATATTGCTATGTGAGTAAGAACACTGACTTGTTTGCTATAGAGTCTTAGACACAAAAAAGAGCCTGTCCTCTCTCCCCATCTCCCTTTCTCTCTCCCTATCTCCCTCTCTTTGTCTCATTCTCTCTCAGAACAGAGACCCCGTGTGCCCCGGTGGCAGATTACCGCCTCCTAAGGAAAGAGAGAGAGAGAGGGGGGGGGGAGGGGGGAGGGCGTATAACATAAGGGCATCAGGGGATCTTAGCTTGACATCATTCTGTCTGTGTGGTGCGGTGTGGTGTGCATGGCTTGTTTGTTGGGAGATAGAAAGAGAGAGAGGGAGAGACAGACAGACAGGCAGACAGACAGACAGACAGACAGACATACAGTAGACAGACAGAGAGGGGGAGAGAGAGACAGAGATACAGAGAGAGACAGGCAGACAGACAGATACAGAGAGAGACAGGCAGACAGACAGATAGAGAGAGAGACAGGGAGAAAGAGAAAGAGGGAGAGACAGACAGATACAGAGACAGACAGACAGAGAGAGACAACGAGAAACAGAGAGAGAGACAGATCTATACATAGAGACAAAGAGAAAGAGAGAAGGGAGAGAGAGAGGGAGAGAGAGAGGGGGGAGAGGGAGATAGAGAGAGAGCTTAATGCTATTTGTTTGCTCTGTGTACAATCCACAGTCTTGTGTGTTGATGGGGCTAGACAACCTGGGTTGAATTGGTTGCTAGTTTGTTTCTCTTTCAATTTTTTCATTTGTGTAATTATTGCTCTTTGATGCAGTTTCTCGTTCCGCCCGCCTTCTTTCAAGCTAATAATCCGGTTACCTGATTACCTCCAGACTTTAACAATGCTCCTATTTCTCAACAAGAATTATGAGAGATACAGGTGAGATAAAGGAGAAAGACAAACATAGAGAGATAGATAGATAGAGGAGAAGGATAGAGGAATTCGAGGGAAACAGAGGGGAACAGAGAGAAAGAGAAACAGAGATACAGATATACAAAAACACACACAGACAAAAACAGAGAGAGGAGGGAGAAAGAGAATGAAACAGAGAAAGACAGAGGCAGAGGCGCGGTGGTCCAGGGATAGAGAGCGCGGCTTCTATTCGCAAGGTTGCGGGTTTGAGCCCCTCTCTGGCGGCCAGTCTCTATATATGTATACGTTTACGTTATACCCTAAGCGTGTAGGCGGCTACGGCACGGGCTGTGTGCTCGGGGGTCCGTCCTTCTACATGTACAATGGAAGCCTTGCGCTAGCGGGGCCATACTGAAAACGAAGCCGTCCTTATACATGTACAATGGAAGCCTTGCGCTAGCGGGGCCATACTGAAAACGAAGCCGTCCTTATACATGTACAATGGAAGCCTTGCGCTAGCGGGGCCATACTGAAAACGAAGTCGTCCTTCTACATGATGTACAATTATGGAAGCCTTGCGCTAGCGGAGACGGCTGTGATCTCGATGTCCGTCCTTTTACATGTACAATGGAAGCCTTGCGCTAGCGGGGCCATACTGAAAACGAAGCCGTCCTTCTACATGTACAATGGAAGCCTTGCGCTAGCGGGGCCATACTGAAAACGAAGCCGTCCTTATACATGTACAATGGAAGCCTTGCGCTAGCGGGGCCATACTGAAAACGAAGCCGTCCTTCTACATGTACAATGGAAGCCTTGCGCTAGCGGGGCCATACTGAAAACGAAGCCGTCCTTATACATGTACAATGGAAGCCTTGCGCTAGCGGGGCCATACTGAAAACGAAGCCGTCCTTATACATGTACAATGGAAGCCTTGCGCTAGCGGGGACTGAAAACGAAGCCGTCCTTATACATGTACAATGGAAGCCTTGCGCTAGCGGGGCCATACTGAAAACGAAGCCGTCCTTATACATGTACAATGGAAGCCTTGCGCTAGCGGAGACAGCGTGAAAACGAAGCCGTCCTTATACATGTACAATGGAAGCCTTGCGCTAGCGGGGCCATACTGAAAACGAAGACTTTGGGGAAAGGAATCTGCGCCGGGGTCCAGTCAAAGTCATTCCAGTAGGCTCGGGGTTGCGCTTGTTTCTTGCTGCTTACCGCCCAACGTCAGCACTAAATAGGCTATAATTTGGACGAGCCCAAAGACTGGCGTCTGACATATATATTGCTGCCACACACGAGACAGTGCGGGGAGACCACGTCTCATGTCTCCGCTGGTCATATTAAACTGACACCGACCAAACCAGTAGTCTTTGGGCAGGAAGTTCATTACTTGTTAATTAGCTGCGGTTGCCTTGGCAACAGAAAACGTTTATTGGTTTCTTGGCGTGCCTGGTCTAGTTCGTATGACATGTACTGGAGATAATCAACAGTGACTGTACGCCATTTGTTCTGGGCCGTGTTCTGGGAGGAGGACGTAGAGCTTGGCATGTCGGCTCCACAGGTCCCGGGTTCGATTCCCTACTGGGTTGGGGCCCAGGCGGAATCTGACAGCCAAGGCCTGTGGGATCCCGTCGCCGAATATGATCCTCATGGGGATGGAGAGAATGAAAGAGAGTGATAGATAGAGAGAAAGAGAGCGAATAGAGCGAGACAGAGAGAGAGAGAAAGAGAAAGATAGAATTTTGTTTTCTCCGATTAAAGTTATTCATATTTTAAAGGAAACCTGCCCTTCTCCCCTTGCCTCTCCGACTGTCTCTCTCTATATACATATCTCTCCCTCTTCTGTCTCTCCCTCTCTCTTTTATCTCTCTTTCTTTTCATCTCTTTCCTCTTTCTCTTTTTCTCTCCTCCCTCTCTCTCCTCTCTCCTCTCTCTCCCTCTCTCTCTCTGTATATACTATAGTTTTTAGTACGAAGAAAGAAAAGTTGATTTAAGAGCTAGATAATATAACTATTTGATCTGTACTCACATTAATGTTTTTAGAAAATTGTTTCGAAGGGCACCATTGTGACCCTCTCTTCAGAAAACTATGGGGGGTATTTCATATATCTATCTCTATTACTATCTCTATTTCTATATTTCCCCTCTCCCTCCCCCTTCTCTCTCTCTCTCTCTCTCTCTCTCTCTCTCTCTCTCTCTCTCTCTCTCGGTACGCAAAGACTACTGCATTAGAGTTCAGTGCGCCGAGGAGAGGTTTAGAACTCAGTTATTGATTTGTTGGTGACTGGTGAAAAAGTTGATTGCGGCCTCCATTGATAATTCATTGAATGGTCCACAGTTAAACAGACTATACAGGTTTCTCGTATAGAGTTAAGAGCTGAATTTGTCAAGCCTAATAAAATTATCTCAACTGAAACTGAGAATTATAAAAACACCTTGCTTTCGAGCTTAGCTTAGAATTGTATGACTCGAAATAATTTCCGTACAGAGAGTTTGGTTTTTATGGTTGACGGAGATTGGGGATATATTTAATGAAACTCTTTCTTTAAACGTAATTATTTCCGTTCAGCTGGAAGATAATACATGAACCCATGTCAACATAGAAAAGGGGGTGGGTGGGCAGAATGATGTTAGTGCTTTGTTCTGTTGTCTCTAGACTTTGGTCGAGCTCCGATGTTTTGTAATGTAACTTCGCCTCTCAGAGAGCAAGCAACACATTTGAGAATGTGTTTTATTGTCTTTCTCATTTGTAGATTCAATAGAGCTTGGAAGATTTCAAAACAGAGACAACATTACCGCATATTTAGAATGGAACTGAATACCTTCTACACGACATTGTGAGTCGCTGAAAGCTGAACCTTCCAACACAAAATCAGAATGTGATTGTGTTGAAACATATACTATAGAGGCAGAGACGTGAAATCAACGTCGATTTGAAACTCTTCCAAACCAAGATTACGATTTTTTTTAAACGTACTGATCTTTGAAACAAAAAAAGATTGACAAGTTTTTTAGTCGGAGCCTGTTGTGCTAAAGCTCCATTGAGTTAATGTTGGCAAAATCGTGTAGGCCTACTTTTAAGCAGACATTCGCACGTCAGCTTGTTACCCTCCCCTGCTAGAACGGCGTTATTAAATGAAAAGGATGCTTGTTGGAGATGAGACTAAGACTAATGAGGTTTGTGATCGTTCTCATCTTTATGTCCGCTACGTTTCGATTTTATCACAAAGATTTTGGAACGTGTCATCATTAGAAGACTAGAGTTTAGAGAGCATTAATGATTATATTGTTGTTGTTGTTTATTGTCTTTGTTTTTGTTTTGTTTTGTTGTTTTTTTGGTTTTATTGGGGGGAGGGGGGTTGTTTGCTTGTTGGTTTTTTGTGTTTTTTGGTTGTCGTTTTTTTTTTTGTTTTTGTTGTTGTTGTTTTTTGTGGGGTTTTTTGTTGTCGTTTTTTTTCGTTTTTTTAAGTGTGTCTGTGGGGGTGGGGGGTTGTAGGTTGTTTTTTTACAGACTGAACGTGTACAAACAAAGCTTACGCCCACACACAAAATGTCAAGATCATGAACCAGGAGATGTTAGTTTACGTGTGGATTATGAGCCTGGCTGCAAATTTTTCCTGAGTGGTATTAATCTACTACGTT
>RQTK01000314.1:76779-90631 GCA_003991915.1 Elysia chlorotica
TTAATATTATTATTATTATTATTATTATTATTATTATTATTATTATTATTATTATTATTATTATTAATGTTTTTATAATTATTTTTATTGCTATTATTTTTTATTAGTAGTATTAGTATTAGTAGTATTAGTAGTAGTATATCGTTGGGTTTTATTTCTGTTTTCGCTAGAATTAACTTTTTTATGAGGCGACATTGAATAAGAAGATGACGCAAGCTGAGAGTCCGAGTGCAGCTGTACCGGGTCTGTGGACAGCTGTGATTGGACGGCAGTTCTTCAGGGGCGGTAAGCAGGGAGAGAAAAGGTCTGACATCATCGGGGATCGATACACAGCATTGTAGCTCGGGCTAATAAAGAGAGGGCAGAGAGGGAGAGAGGTGGGGGAGTGAGAGAAAAAAATAGAGGAAAAAGAGACAGACAGGGAGACAGAGTGAGACAGACAAAGTCAGGGAGAAAGAGAGAGAGACAGACAGGCAGACCAAGAGAGACAGAGAGACAGAGACACAGAGAGAGAGAAGGAGAGAGAAGAGAGAAAGAGATAGAGAATGAGAAATAGGGATAGAGATAAAATGGGAAGAGACAGAAGGAAGAATAAATAAGAGATAGGGCGAGCGTTCAAGCGATATAGAAAGGCAGAGGGAGGAAGAGAGAGGGAGTGAGATGGAGATAAACAATGGGAGATGGAGAGCGATATGGAGATAGAGGAAAGAGAGAAATAGAAGGTGAAAGGGAAAAAAAGGAAAAGAGAGAGATAGAGCGAGACAGAGCGAGAGAGAGAGAGAGTAGGTGAGGGGGTTATGAGGCTCAGTGATTTATATCTGTCGCGCGCTTTGCTCTTGAACTTCCTATGAATGAGGACAACATTTCTTGACTTTGTTTTTATCTGAACTTAACCCGAGAAGTGTTTATCTTGTCATTGATCGTGAGCAAGGCTTCCAAAAATAGCAGGCAAAGTCACTGAAGTTGAAACAGTAGGCGCAGTTGGGTCATTGTTTTGTCATCGTTGCAGTGTAGGCTGAGTAGGCTGAGCAAAAACACTTCTCTGAGTATAATCTGAACTATCTTTGCTAAGGGTTCATTTGATAGATCATTGTTACCCTTATTGCGCTAAAATGTGTTCACTCCGATTATTAAGGTGACTTGGCCTGTTCTATGAAGGCCTCGATTGTGACTGAAGATATTATTTATAAAGGATGTGTGCAGCGATGTGTGTGTGTCTTTGAAGGCTTCAAGACGAGCGTGTGTACCCCGAGTAGGCCTACCGTACTGCCTGTTTCTTGCACAGCAGATTGTTACACAGTGAAGTTCTAAGTCACACAGTCAGCCTTCACACTGAGCGCAAGAATTAGGGCGCCTTGGTACCTGGTGTTGTTGTTGTTGTTGTTGTTGTTGTTGTTAGGTCTGTTCTTATGAAGGCCTCGATTGTGACTGAAGATATTATTTATAAATGATGTGTGTGTGTCTGTGAAGGCCTCGATTGTGACTGAGATATTATTTATAAATGATGTGTGTGATTGAAGGCTTCAAGACGAGCGTGTGTGCTACACCCCGAGTAGGCCTACTGCCTGTTTCTTGCACAGCACATTGTTACACAGTGAAGTTTTAAGTCACACAGTCAGCCTTCACACTGAGCGCAATAATTAGGTGGTGGTGATGATGTTGTTGTTGTTGTTGTTGTTGTTGTTGTTGTTGTTGCTGTTGTTGTTGTGGTTGTTTTTATTTTTGTTGTTGTGGTTGTTGTTGCTTAGCGTCCAACGTCATCACTATAGACTATATTGTGGATGGGCCCAGAGAGAGAGAGGGGGGGGGGAAACACTCACTCACACACATACAGACACGGAAGACTATCAGTAAAAAGGCAGATAAGACAGAACAGAGCAAGAAACAAGACAGAGGCGCATTGGAGAGAGACAGGCAGTAAGCCAGACAGACAGGCAGACATACAGACAGACAGATAGACAGACAGACAGACAGACAGACGGACAGACAGACAGACAGACAGACAGACAGACAGACAGACAGACAGGCAGCAAGCCAGACAGACAGACAGATTTTAAGATATATACTGGAGAAAAGCACGATGTGTCAATCGAGGAATTCTAGAGTGAATGTGTTTTTGGACAGGGTGGGTGCACTGGGAGTAGGAGGGGGAATACCAGGGGGAGGAGGAGGAAGAAGAAGAAAAAGAGTGGGAAAAGCAGGGAGAGTAGGGAGAGGAGGAAGAAGAGGGGAGGCAGCAAGACTGGTTTGGGTCTGCTGTAACCACCGAGTTCTGAAGAGCTAAGGGATGATTTGAAAACTGGGAAGGCGAGAAACGAGGATGTTCGCCACTGTGTAATTACGGCCGGTTCTGTCGATGGAGCGATCGATCTCGAACGTCTGGTAGGTTCTGTCTATGGAGCGATCGATCTCGAACGTCTGGTTGGCATTTCTGGGTGTATCTGCCACAACTCGAGTCTTGTTTCAAGAGGATAGAATTCTAGAAATGTCAGGCAGGGATGCTCAGCCCAGTAGATGGATCAATAGACATAAAATTAGCATTCAGCATTACAAAAACCTGACACAGAGAAGTGCAGGCAAGACGGGGAAAGGAGAGAGACTAAGTATCGATTGAAAAAGAAAGAAAGGTGCGATAGATTGATACACAGAGAGATGGATAGATAGATAGATAGATAGATAGATAGATAGATAGATAGATAGATAGATAGACAGACAGACAGACAGACAGACAGACAGACAGACAGACAGACAGACAGACAGACAGATAGACAGATAGATAGATAGATAGATAGATAGATAGATAGATAGATAGATAGATAGATAGATAGATAGATAGACAGGTAGAAAGAAAGATAAATAGAACAAGACAGGAAATGAGGGGCACTGAAGGGCGGTTAACTTGTGTGGTCTCTGTCAAAGGTGAAGATGCTTGGAGAAGGAAGAATATATGACATCCGTAAAGTTTGCTCTCGATAGGCGGGAAAGTAACGTACCAGACATGTAATTTCAGGTTTACGGCACGTACATGGTTGTGTAGGTGTCTTGGTTTGAGGCGTGAGCGACTTTTGAGTCTTGAGGATTTATTTTTTACCGTAAAGAATTATGGCTGTGGTTTTCATAAACGGCAAAACAACAAAGGACAACTCAATGCTTATATTGTGCATTATATTAATTACATTATATTGTTATATTGTTTATATATGGTTCTTAGTGTTTCTCGCAAGATGATTAGGCGTCTTGTCCTCAGTACCTCTGGTGGATTAAGCGCCTTGTCCACAGAACCTGTAACGTGCACCCATCATGACAGATGCACTTTAGGACGACTGGTACGATCTGAGAACGAAAACAACGGGCTAGAAATACTTTCACACTATCGGGGAGGAAATGTTTATTTATAACTCCTCCAAAGCATCGCGATATTGATTTGATCTGTGACGCCATTATGCGCCTGTTGACGTGTGTTGTGGAACACACCAAGATCCATGCAATGTTCAGTAGATGGTTGATCTGGTAGTCTAGGTTTTTCCTTAGCGTCTGCAGGATTTATAATATAACATATGAGCCTGATGTCCTTCAGGTACGCGGATCTGAATTCTGACCTCTAAGTTTACTGTTACATCATTAGTCTTTAGTTCAAGCATACTCTAGGTATATATATATCCTCGTCTGTCAAGTAACAATAACGTCTGTTCACCTTACAGTGTGGTGTAGAGTTACTGAGAGCCATTCATTTCCTATGCTTTTTTTATCCATATCAGTGCCCTTTCCATCTCTCTCTTTATCTATCTATCTATCTATCTATCTATCTATCTATCTATCCATCTATCTATCTATCTATCTATCTATCTATCTATCTATCTCTCTCTCTCCTCTTTCATCTTGCGACGTTAGATGATTACACGATTAGTATCAAACAGGGAGAAACAAAGACCAAACTTGGCTCCCTATGTCATCAATAATGAAGAAAAGCCTGCGAATAAAATCTGCGCTTCTCTCATTCACAACACCAGTAATGTGGCGAGGAGAAAGAGAGGGGGCGGGGGGTCCTGTAGATAAAAATATCGCTTCCCATACTATCAATTATGAAAAGAAAAAAAAAGCATTAACAAACCGTAGGTTTCCTAAAGCATCATGTACGGAGATAGGGGGCACCACCTGAGATTTGAACCAAACACCTCCTGCTTTGTTAGTCAACTAACTTCCAATCCAGCCACCAGCATTCCCCGATATCATCAATAATAAAGAAAACAATCTGTAAATAATCGAAAGAACCCAAGGGCGACAAAGCTAAAACGTTTCTGCTTCCTGTTAGGATTATGGGAAACCTATCCCGTCACGCCCTGTAGAGATCTAACCAATCACAGCAGAAGTCCCCGTTACCTCGTTCCGGCCCCTGTGGGGCATGCGCAATACCCGCCAGTTGCCAGTTTTCCATGACAGACCAACCTGAACTAATTTAGTTTGGCTAGCTGAGCAGTGAGATAATTTATTTTGGCTTGGTCATTACCCCCTCGGCGGTTGGCTGGGCTACTGGTCTGCCCGTTACATGGACTATGGAACTTGGATCTATGCAGTTCGCATAATGTGCAGACACCGGGTGGTTAGACTCTATTGTATTTGGTCTATGCATCAGGCATAATGTGCATTTAGCTAGGTGTATACTTTTATAGCCATGCTACAAACAAAGCAAATGCCATTGTGCAAAACCTTTAAAATGACTAGAAATTTAACGCAATTGCCAATCGAAAAAGTCCTTGAGGTTTGTACGTTATGTCCCTTCTAGTTTAACTTTTGGTGAAGAACGAAAAGACACGAAGATAAAAAATACTATACATTTTTTTAAATCCATTTGGTAAGAATTCATTTCTATTAAGCATATTTCTCCGTACACGAATCAGCCTTAATTTCCCCAAAGCGGACCATATCTGTTACCTGAAGTTCTTTTTATGCGAACTAGACTTAATTATCATATAAACGGCGATTCCTATTAACCGACGTTGTCCTTACACGAGCCAACATGCGCACCGTGCTGCACACTCACATACCACGAAAACTCTTGGCGGCGAAATGGCGCAGGTGGTAGGGCGTTGGCCTCGAGAGGTTGCTGGTTCGAAATCCACGATCGGTCAACTATTTATTTGTTCGACTCGCCTCCTACTGGTTGGGTCAAGTCGGTATCTGGTCAGGATAATATGACCGAATGCGACGGGAGTCATGGTATCCCCACACTCTGTATGTGTGTGTGTGTGTGTGTGTGTGTATTCCAAGTACACGGAGAGCGAGTGGCACAGAGGTAAAACGCACGATTTTAATGTACAGGACTACCGGTTTGAGCCCCGCTTTGCTTACTGCGATGTTGCCTACAAGTTGGGTCAGTGTCAGTGCATAATGTCCTTCCCAGTTGAGGTGTATCCGATCTGGGGTCTTGATGCAGAACGATACCATTGTGGTCCATCCCGCTTCTAAAACACATACTTTAGATTTATAGTGATATATAATATATTAGATCATGTTAGATCTACGGTGAGACTTCTTGCATTGCTGCTTTGCTCGAAACATGTTTAAGTTTATCTTTCCATCTTTCTCGACATCTTTTTTTCCTCCATAACTATGTAATTCGTTCATGTAGGTTGTTTTTATTTAAGTCTGGGCTGGCCTTGTTGCTAACAGTAACAATGGGTGTGTGATTTGCTGATCATCGACGCCAGACCTTCGCCTCCTTCGCACCGCGATGTTATGTTCGTAACGCCAACTTAATTCCTTGTTTTGACAGGAAACTCAGGTAGATGTGTGTGTGTGAAGCGTGAGGAAATCTAGATTTACCTGGTGGAGCAGTATTAGGTAATTTATGGGGAGTTTTTTTTTTTTTTTTAAGGAACTGACTTTTCACTTTGGCTGCAGTCACCGGAAAGTAGAGCTTTTCCGTCAGCTGAAACAGAGTTAAGTCTCTGTGAAGGGAAATCTGTCGGGGGATGTAGCAATGTAAGGGCTGCTGAACAAACGGTTTTATTTTTCAAAACAATTCAAAACGGATCCCCTTTCTGAATATGGGCTAGATTTAGGACAGACTCATTGTGTGGATGAGCACCTCTGGAAACACTATATATATATATATATTATAGACAACTACAGAGATACTGATAGAGGGAGAGAGAGGGTGGTGAAATAGGAGGGAGAGACAGAGAGAAATAAAGAGAGAGAGCTTCCGCCGACCAGATGGAATTTTTTTACCATAGAGAGCTGCTAGATGCTAGAGTGACACCAAAGTGGGCGAAGGGCGTAACAAACAAAGTTAGTGTTACTAAAGTAGCCAGCCCTCAGTGTACACACGCAGGCAAGAAAGTGTGTGACAGCATGAACTCGCAAACACACACAGGATCAAGCACACACAACCACCCGTGGCATTGGGGAGTGAAATATCGGTGCCAATCGAGCGCCTGGCGGGATGCTTGTATTGATGTGAGACCAAACCTAGAACTGTAGAACTGCAGCGCAGACCGGCTCTGTGGTCTGTGGAGGCCGATAGCTGGCGAGGCTATAGGACGTAAGGATCGATGTCTGTGGTGGAGCTGCGCCTACATGTCTGTGGCGGAGCTGCGCCTAGCATGACCCACATATCAAGCCGGGCCATCCTTGAACACTTAGGGTGGTAATTACAACCTCGCCGCAGCTTACGACTCTTCGCAAACTTTATTTGTCATATTTTACGGCGAGTCGTAAGCTTACCATACCGTTGCACTTACGCCCCTTGGAGTTTGACAGAGCGAGGTGGCCTTTGTGTAGACCGTGCGACTCCGAATCAAAAGGTTGAAGGTTCGAACCATGATCAGACTATCTCGTAGTTTGTCTTCTGGTTGAGTCAGTGAACAGTATATAATTATACCGACAATATAATTTATTGTCTTGGGTGAAGTCTTTACAATGTGAATAGCCGTCCGCTGTTATCTCGTCAGCCGTTTTTCCAATGAGTGAAGCTACAACACAGCAAAACAATTATCGAAGCATGATCGTGCAACCTAAAACCTAGTCCTCTACTACAGAGCTGAACTGTAAAGCATAGAGGGTTGTCTATCGAATCATTCTGCAACTTCAAACCTAATCTGTTACTACAGAGTTGAGTAGGTTAGAAGGGACAGCCACAAACCTAGATCTAGCTTGAGACCAACAGATAAGACAGGTAGACACTAGACAGAGACATATTTTAGACTGATGACATGGACGGGGATCGAACCCGCACCTTCTACTCGGCACCCATCGCCTTGCCAAGGCGAAGACCAGTGTGATGAACCACTCTGCCATCGGCTTTCACAAAAATGAAAGCTCCTGGCAAAGGACTTTACACACGGCTTGCCTTGACTAAGAAATCGTACTTCCCTGGGTTAGACCTGTCCAAGTTTTTATTACAGAACGTGAACAAACTAGTTTCTCTATAGGATCCCTAAGGATTCACGTTAGTAATAATAAATAATAGAATTATGATACAGAGAAGCAGGCCAACAACTATAGAGGCTTTAACAGACGGAGCTAGACCTAGGGACCAAATAATGATGCTTATGACTGAGGGAATAAGGTGAAGATAGGTTAGAAGGGACAGCCACAAACCTAGGTCTAGCTTGAGACCAACAGATGAGACAAGAAGACAGATATATTTTAGACTGATGACATGGAAGGGGATCGAACCCGCACCTTCTACTCGGCATCAATTCGCCTTGCCAAGGCGAAGACCAGTGTGCAGCAAACTTCCGGTAAGATTACTTAATTGACGAGATAAATCATCAATGTGCAGGAGAATTGTAACACCGCCCCACTTTACGATCATTGTTCTTAAACTATCTTATGACATGTGCAACTATTTAACTTTCTACATAATTACACACATCTTTAATTGAAACCTCGCGTAGTTAGACTATCATGAGATCTATTCCATGGACACTTTGACATTGGGCAGTTCTGACCCGTTTCCTTGTAAGCATAATTTAGACCGTTCTTTGCGGCCATAGCGTATAATTTTATTTTTCTCAAATGCTTTGGTGCCTTCATATTGCGGAGCAACTACAAAAAAAAACTACCCATTTGTAAGAATAAACCCCTAGCCCTAGTTTCTACTGACTGGTAGTATTAGTTTTTACTTGCCATGTGGACATGTACAGCTTCTCTGGACACACAGAGCAACATCTTATTGTTCTCCCATGCTCTGTTCCTATCATGTATTGTTGAGGACAGGTAAACAGAGAGAGAGAGAGAGAGAGAGAGAGAGAGAGAGAGAGAGGGTGAGTGAAAGAGGGAGGGAGAGAGAGAGGGAGAGAGAGAGGAGGAGGAGGAGGAGGAAGAGAGAGGTGGGTGTGTGTAAAGGGGGGGGGGATGAGAGAGAATACAAATATTTGTGGTTTGAAATCCCTACCGTCTTAACAAATACATTTTCGCCACGTTTGAAAACCAATCGCAACACGTTAATCTGCGCACTTTGAAAACCGCAATTATCTGGTACCATCATATCAGGAGAAAACAAATTTCGCATTCCTCGACTCACCCATATTGAAAAGCTATGCCACTCACACACGCGCATAGACAAGTAGGCCACACCCCCGTCAGCGCCGGACCGCCATCGATCCCAGTGTGTGCGAGGCAGGAAATGGTTTTGGCGCGGGACCAGAGACTCACAGCATCCCCAGCCCCCAGGGGACCCAGCCAGGACCCAGACTGGGGCCAAACTGGGGCCAGACTGGGACCAGGCTTGCTGCTTGTTAATGACAGGCTAAGGGGTGTAGAGCAAGAGATATATGCCGCGATTTGGGCAACTTTTAATAATGGTTGTTTTGGTGTCAGTACAGATGTGAGTAATTTTTTGCTAATGTCTTGGTGTCAGTACATGTGTTTTTGTATTGTGTGTGTAATGTGTTGCCCAAGTCTTGATGTCAGTACGTGTGTAATATGCTGCCCAAGTTTCGGTGGTCAATACAGTCATGTGTAGTGTGTTGCCCAAGTCTCTGTGTCAGTACATGTAATGTGTTGCCCAAGTCTCGGTGTCAGTACATGTGTAGTGTGTTGCCAAGTCTCGGTGTCAGTACATGTGTAATGTGTTGCTCAAATCTTGGTGTCAGTACGTGTGTAATGTGTGCCCAAGTCTCGGTGTCAGTACATGTGTAATGTGTTGCCCAAGTCTCGGTGTCAGTACATGTGTAATGTGTTGCCCAAGTCTTGATGTCAGTACATGTGTAATGTGTTGCCCAAGTCTTGGTGTCAGTACATGTGGTTGGACCTTAAACCAACCCAACCAACCAACCATAGAGAGCTGCCAGATGCTAGATTGATGCCAAAGTGGGCGACGGGCGTAAAAAACAAAGTCAGTGTTACTAAACTAGCCAGCCCTCAGTGTACACACGCAGGCAAGACAGTGTATGACAGTATGCTACTCTCAACTCGCAAACACATAGAGGACGAAGCACACACAAACACCCGCGGCTGGCATTGGGGAGTGAAATATTGGTGCCAATCGAGCGCCTAGCGGGATGCCTGTATTGATGTGAGACCAAACCTAGAACTGTAGAACTGTAGCCCAGACCGGCTCTGTGGAGGCCGATAGCTGGCGAGGCGAGGACGTAAGGATCGATGTCTGTGGCGGAGCTGCGCCTAGCATGACCCATATATCAAGCCGGGCCATCCTTGAACACTTGGGGTGGTAATTACAACCTCGTGGCAACTTACGACTCTTCGCAAACCTTATTTGTCATATTAAATTTACGGCGAGTCGTAAGCTTACCATACCGTTGCACTTACGCCCCTTGGAGTTTAACAGAGCGACGTGGCCTTTGTGTAGACCGTGCGGCTCCTAATCAAAAGGTTGAAGGTTCGAACCATGATCAGACTCTCTCTCGTATTTTGACTTCTGGTTGAGTCAGTGAACAGTATATAATTATACCGACAATATAATTTATTGTCTTGGGTGGAAGTCTTTACAATGTGAATAGCCGTCCGCTGTTATCTCGTCAGCCGTTTTTCCAATGAGTGAAGCTACAACACAGCAAAACAATTATCGAAGCATGATCGTGCAACCTAAAACCTAGTCCTCTACTACAGAGCTGAACTGTAAAGCATAGAGGGTTGTCTATCGAATCATTCTGCAACTTCAAACCTAATCTGTTACTACAGAGTTGAGTAGGTTAGAAGGGACAGCCACAAACCTAGATCTAGCTTGAGACCAACAGATAAGACAGGTAGACACTAGACAGAGACATATTTTAGACTGATGACATGGACGGGGATCGAACCCGCACCTTCTACTCGGCACCCATCGCCTTGCCAAGGCGAAGACCAGTGTGATGAACCACTCTGCCATCGGCTTTCACAAAAATGAAAGCTCCTGGCAAAGGACTTTACACACGGCTTGCCTTGACTAAGAAATCGTACTTCCCTGGGTTAGACCTGTCCAAGTTTTTATTACAGAACGTGAACAAACTAGTTTCTCTATAGGATCCCTAAGGATTCACGTTAGTAATAATAAATAATAGAATTATGATACAGAGAAGCAGGCCAACAACTATAGAGGCTTTAACAGACGGAGCTAGACCTAGGGACCAAATAATGATGCTTATGACTGAGGGAATAAGGTGAAGATAGGTTAGAAGGGACAGCCACAAACCTAGGTCTAGCTTGAGACCAACAGATGAGACAAGAAGACAGATATATTTTAGACTGATGACATGGAAGGGGATCGAACCCGCACCTTCTACTCGGCATCAATTCGCCTTGCCAAGGCGAAGACCAGTGTGCAGCAAACTTCCGGTAAGATTACTTAATTGACGAGATAAATCATCAATGTGCAGGAGAATTGTAACACCGCCCCACTTTACGATCATTGTTCTTAAACTATCTTATGACATGTGCAACTATTTAACTTTCTACATAATTACACACATCTTTAATTGAAACCTCGCGTAGTTAGACTATCATGAGATCTATTCCATGGACACTTTGACATTGGGCAGTTCTGACCCGTTTCCTTGTAAGCATAATTTAGACCGTTCTTTGCGGCCATAGCGTATAATTTTATTTTTCTCAAATGCTTTGGTGCCTTCATATTGCGGAGCAACTACAAAAAAAAACTACCCATTTCGTAAGAATAAACCCCTAGCCCTAGTTTCTACTGACTGGTAGTATTAGTTTTTACTTGCCATGTGGACATGTACAGCTTCTCTGGACACACAGAGCAACATCTTATTGTTCTCCCATGCTCTGTTCCTATCATGTATTGTTGAGGACAGGTAAACAGAGAGAGAGAGAGAGAGAGAGAGAGAGAGAGAGAGAGAGGGTGAGTGAAAGAGGGAGGGAGAGAGAGAGGGAGAGAGAGAGGAGGAGGAGGAGGAGGAAGAGAGAGGTGGGTGTGTGTAAAGGGGGGGGGGATGAGAGAGAATACAAATATTTGTGGTTTGAAATCCCTACCGTCTTAACAAATACATTTTCGCCACGTTTGAAAACCAATCGCAACACGTTAATCTGCGCACTTTGAAAACCGCAATTATCTGGTACCATCATATTCAGGAGAAAACAAATTTCACATTCCTCGACTCACCCATATTGAAAAGCTATGCCACTCACACACGCGCATAGACAAGTAGGCCACACCCCCGTCAGCGCCGGACCGCCATCGATCCCAGTGTGTGCGAGGCAGGAAATGGTTTTGGCGCGGGACCAGAGACTCACAGCATCCCCAGCCCCCAGGGGACCCAGCCAGGACCCAGACTGGGGCCAAACTGGGGCCAGACTGGGACCAGGCTTGCTGCTTGTTAATGACAGGCTAAGGGGTGTAGAGCAAGAGATATATGCCGCGATTTGGGCAACTTTTAATAATGGTTGTTTTGGTGTCAGTACAGATGTGAGTAATTTTTTGCTAATGTCTTGGTGTCAGTACATGTGTTTTTGTATTGTGTGTGTAATGTGTTGCCCAAGTCTTGATGTCAGTACGTGTGTAATATGCTGCCCAAGTTTCGGTGTCAATACAGTCATGTGTAGTGTGTTGCCCAAGTCTCTGTGTCAGTACATGTAATGTGTTGCCCAAGTCTCGGTGTCAGTACATGTGTAGTGTGTTGCCCAAGTCTCGGTGTCAGTACATGTGTAATGTGTTGCTCAAATCTTGGTGTCAGTACGTGTGTAATGTGTTGCCCAAGTCTCGGTGTCAGTACATGTGTAATGTGTTGCCCAAGTCTCGGTGTCAGTACATGTGTAATGTGTTGCCCAAGTCTTGATGTCAGTACATGTGTAATGTGTTGCCCAAGTCTTGGTGTCAGTACATGTGTAATGTGTTGCCCAAGTCTTGATGTCAGTACATGTGTAATGTGTTGCCCAAGTCTTGATGTCAGTACATGTGTAATGTGTTGCCCAAGTCTCGGTGTCAATACATGTGTAATGTGTTGTTCAAGTCTCTGTGTCAATACATGTGTAATGTGTTGCCCAAGTCTCGGTGTCAATACATGTGTAATGTGTTGTTCAAGTCTCTGTGTCAGTACGTGTGTAATGTGTTGCCCAAGTCTCTGTGTCAGTACGTGTGTAATGTGTTGCCCAAGTCTCTGTGTCAGTACATGTGTAATGTGTTGCTCAAGTCTCGGTGTCAATACATGTGTAATGTGTTGTTCAAGTCTCGGTGTCAGTATGTGTGTAATGTGTTGCTCAAGTCTCGGTGTCAGTATGTGTGTGTGTGTGTGTGTGTATGTTGTCCCATCTTGCTATAACGCTTCTGCTATAACGTTCTGGTATGAGCGACCAGAGAATGTTCAAGACTTCATTCTGATACCAGCCCAACCAAACGGCGGGGTAACACTGCTCTCCCGATCAACAATATTTGGGCTGTCAGAGACCACACTCGACTCTCTCAACTGGGTCACAGAAAGCCTTCCAATATTCCACATATCGATCAGTGTGGCTGTTACTTACCCCTCCCCCACCCCCTCATCTCCATCCTCCCCCATCACACCAACGCACCTCCCCAAACACTCGATGCGTTACATCACCGCCCCTCCCCCCCCCTGTGTATGTTGTCCCATCTTGCTATAACGCTTCTGCTATAACGTTCTGGTATGAGCGACCAGAGAATGTTCAAGACTTCATTCTGATACCAGCCCAACCAAACGGCGGGGTAACACTGCTCTCCCGATCAACAATATTTGGGCTGTCAGAGACCACACTCGACTCTCTCAACTGGGTCACAGAAAGCCTTCCAATATTCCACATATCGATCAGTGTGGCTGTTACTTACCCCCCCCCCACCCCCTCATCTCCATCCTCCCCCATCACACCAACGCACCTCCCCAAACACTCGATGCGTTACATAACCGACCCCCCCCCCGCACACACACCGCTCCTTTTCTTACCAGAGCTAACGGCACGACTGAGAGATCGATACAGTCATTACCATGCCCTTCCTGTGCCTCGCCTCAAGCCGGTGTTTTGTCGATGCCATCACCGAATGGCGAATCGTTATTTCTTGCCAACCGGCGCGACCTCTCTGGGCCTGCGAGACTGCACGGGCATTATAAACTGCACAATATAGACATGCACAGGCGAAACATAGGAGTGGTTGGGGCGGGGGTGGTTTACGCTGTGGTTACAGCATTAGTTTCGTCACAGAAGGTCCGTGGTTCAACCCCTCCTGATCCTCTGGCCGACGCGGTTTTTCTACGGGTTTGGTCGGTGTGAATATAATTAATTAACTTTGTGACTTATCAAATCCAGGGTTCTTGACTCAACAATGATGATAAGGAGAAGAAGAAGAAATAAGGAGAAGAAGAAGAAGAAGAAGAAGAAGAAGAAGAAGAGAGAAGAAGAAGAAGAAGAAGAAGAAGAAGAAGAAGAAGAAGAA
>RQTK01000314.1:95692-108298 GCA_003991915.1 Elysia chlorotica
CCGGACCTTTTGCGTCGGAAGCCGATGTCCTCCCCAGGACCAACGCGCCCCCCGAGAGAGAACGGGACAACAGTATATTTAGTATTGTGTTAGTTCTGTACAGAAACTCAAACTACTATACTAGGCAGTAACAGGGTAAAGAGACATTTCCCAGTTGGATACTCATGCATTTACTGCAGGTGGAGGCTGGATGAGCTAGCGAACGCAAGCTGTACAAGTCGCCTATATCACCAGTACTAGCGTATGCTGGAAGACCTAACGAACGCAAGCTGTACGATACGCCTATGTCACAAGTACTAGCGTATGCTGGAAGACCTAGCGAACGCAAGCTGTACAATTCGCCCATACCACCAGCACTAGCGTATGTCAAGACTTGATGGAGGGTCATGATGACACAGCTCAGGCTGCCGAGGACAGACTAAAGTCTTGCATTGACAAGCTAATTGTGGAGATGTAGCCAAAACATACTACTAATACCATACGCCACACTGGAGACTAACGCGATTTTAAACAGAAGTCATTTTGTCCAGTTTCATTTTCTCTAGCCGAAATTATTTTGAGATTGAGTATCCACGATAGTGTTTAAAGCCGATTAGAATCTAGTCGTAACTGATTGGTTCAGTTAAAGACCCAAGGTGTAAGCTTTCTTCTACAAAAGTAATAGAACACTGTGCACTAGTGGCCTTTGTTCAGACGGGAGAACTGTGGACCGCGCAGGTGCCTGCAGGCGCTAGAAGGAGTTGGACGTCCAATCAGCACAATGGTCTGGATTCGTCACGCGCTTCCACAGGCACAGATGGCTCCTTGCACTTTCGGTACCGTTCTCTCTTCTATCCGTTGTACTCCTGTTCATGTATTGCATGTGAGCGTTGGAAACAACAGTTTGTTGCAGGACTGTTGGTCAAGGAACTCTGTTTAAGGCAATATAGCAAGATAATAGATATTACTCTGAGTCCACGAGGACAATTCTGTTTGGTTAAGGTGTAACACGAGCATGTATGTGTTCACAGATCACAGCAGTTTACACAGATTCACACTTACACACACACACATATAATTACAAACAATTTACTTAGATTACCGTTCTTTTCAAAAACATATAATTATATCAGCATAATTATATTGTCAAATAAGATAAATCTGCTTGCTCTCTAACTGATATAGAATATATGGACAAATGAATGTTTGTATTTCTCGTGAAATGTTCCCAGTGTGTCTTGGACCTAACCCCCCACCCCCTCCTTTTCCCTCTGTGTCCCCCCAGGCCTGGTCAAGCTAGGAGTCCACTGCGTGTCCGGCAAGCGAGTCGCCATCAAGATCGTGAACCGGGAGAAGCTCAGCGAGTCCGTGCTTATGAAGGTCAGTCTTGTCCAGATAATCCCTCGCCGGAGATAATCCCCCTGACTATCATACTAGACTTAAATCATGAAGGTAGGTCTGGCTTAGAAAATCCCTCACCTGAGATAATCCCTTACCTGAGATAATCCCTCACCTGAGGTAATCCCCCACCTGAGATAATTTCTCTGACTCTCATACTAGACCTCATTCATGAAGGTAGGTATGGCTTAGATAATTCCTCATAGGAGATAATATTTCTGACTCTCACAATAGACATCATTCAAGGAGGTAGGTCTGGCTTATATAATCCCCCACCTGAGATAATCCCCCACCTGAGAAAATCCCCCACCTGAGATAATCCTTCACCTAAGATAATCCTTCACCTGAGATATTATCTCTGACTCACCCTCACCTGAAATAATCCCTCACCTGAGATAATCCCTCACCTGAGATAATCCCTCACCTGAGATAATCCCTCACCTGAGATAATCCCTCACCTTAGAGACTCCCTCACCGCAGGTAATCCTTCACCTGAGATATTATCTCTGACTCTCACTCACATTATGAAGGTAGATCTGGCTTAGATAAACCCGGCACCTTAGAGACTCCCTCACCTGAGATAATCCCTCACCTGAGATAATCCCTCACCTGAGATAATTCCGCACCTGCGATAATCCTTTACCTGATATAATCTCTCTGACTCTCATTGTAGATCTAACTTTTGAAGGTAGACCTGGTTTAGTCATAATCTGTACATTGTCTGACATGAGTCATGGTATCCCCGCCCTGTCACGTATGTGGCAGCACATAAAATTGTCAGACGTTAGTCTTGGGGCCCGTCCACAATATAGTCTATATAGTGCCGATGTTGGACGTTAAACCTACTCAACAACAAGAACAACAACAACAACAACAACAACAACAACAACAACAACAGCTGGTTGGTTGGGTCGCACGTCTGAAATGAGGTACCTTTTGTCCATTTGGAGAGAGAACGGGTTGTGTTGAGTGTTAAATTGGTTTAGCGTCCAATACCAGCACATTAAAGGCTATATTGTGGACGGGTCCCAAGACTGAAAGACAGGGCGGGGTTACCATGGATCCTGTCTCAGTTGGTCACATTAAACTGACACCGACCCAACCAGTAGGGAGCGCAATCGCCAGGGCTCAAACCCGGACCTTTCTTCTACAAAAGTAATAGAACACTGTGCACTAGTGGCCTTTGTTCATAAGGAGTTGGACGTCCAATCAGCACAATGGTCTGGATTCTTCTCGCTCTTCATTAGGCACAGATGACTCTTTGCACTTTCGATTTAACTCATTACGGCGCCAATAATGCCCTTTTCTACACACACTATTTTGTATCTAGAACAAATATTGACAAATGGAAAACGTATGGAAACACCCTGACCCTAATTTTAAGCTGGTAAAGTCTTTTTGCCAGCAGGTGTCAATCTCAATGTTCTGGACACTTTATTGCAAACCCCACCAGAAACTCAACCAGACTCCCGAGAATTGCAGAATCCTATGCCTCCTTAACGGGTATTTATTTGTTGGGCGTTATTTTGCGCACCGCCAAATACCAGATCAGCAGCGCTACCCCTCACCAAATGATCAGGGCCAGCTTGGCTTGTGCGGAAATTCCCACAAGACGTTGGCGCGAAATGTCAGAGAGCGCAGAGCCTGGGTCGGGCTGCTGTCTGCTCTCTCAGCCAAAGTGCACTCTCGTGCTCCGGCCCCGGCCCCTGGCTCCCACACAGATCGATACGCGGACGGGGCTCTCACATGGGGACATGTTCTACACAGATCATAACGTTGTCATAGTGTGTTGGGGAGGGGGGTCTCACATGGGGAGATGTTCTACACAGATCACAACGTTATCATAGTGTGTGTGTGTGTGGGGGGGGGAGTCTGGGGCAGGGCACATGCACGTCCTTGTCTTGCGAAAGGTATGTCCTGCGGTTCGAATCTTGCATGGTTGTATACTTTTGTATTCTGTCACGTGAATATTTCCCAAACCCCATGAACATCTCGTTTTATGCACTTGGAAAGTTGAAGGAGAGAAAAACAATGAATGATTGGATTTCCTAGTAAATTAAATTGCCTGCTTTTCTAGTTTGCAATTTGCTGTATTTTAGTTGTTGCTACGCTTTTGCCAATATCAGGTTGCTCATACGAAGGGATCACTGGATAAACCGGGTATACATGGCAGCCTTTCTAAGGCTCTCTTAGAATTTCATTTAGTCTTGACTTTGTTGAAATCTGTTAAAGCATCAAAAACTCTTTATTTTATTTTGGCTTCTTGTTTGCATGATTTTGTTTAATGTACTTGTTCGTTTTGGGTAAATACAATGCGTCTCTGCCATCTTTTTATTTTAAACTGATGCATTGATTCCCCCCAGGTTGAGCGCGAGATCGCCATCATGAAGCTGATCGAACACCCGCACGTTCTCGGATTATACGACGTCTATGAAAACAAGAAGTACCTGTGAGTACCTGCGCCTCGTCTGTTTCTCGTTTGCTCAATGAGTATCTGTGAAAACACCGTTTTAATGCCCCTTTTATCTGTTTTTAATCCATTAAAACCGTGTTCTCATATATACCCATTTATCATCCATCCATCCATCCATCTATCATCTATCCTATCTATCATCATCTATCTATCTATCTATCTATCTATCTATCTATCTATCTATCTATCTATCTATCTATCTATCTATCTATCTATCTATCTATCTATCTATCTATCTATCTATCTATCTATCTAACTATCTATCTATCTATCTATATACCTTTCTATGTAGTCTATCTTTGGTAAAAATTTGAATAACCTGTCGATTTACCGTAGGCAAAAACTATTTATGGCAACTGATCGGGGAATAAATAAACTGGCCGTGTTCGAAGATGGAAGCAGCCGTCCAAGCAAGAGTTGCTAATTGCTCCTGGTTATATGAACGACCAAAATAACGCCTCTATGCAGAGACAATAATTAGAACGTAGCAGTGCATGTATCCCTCCGCTTGTCCGAGCTGCAGGTCTATGTTAGGCCGTCTCACTCAGGACTGGGGTGGGACTCATCCACCCCCTGTCTCTGATCCCGCCTAACGTCCGACCAACACTGATCACTGTACTACACTGTAGCGCCATTTTAGCGGGGATCCCACGAGCTCCGCGCACTGCGCCTCTAATTAATCCTTTTGTTGAGAAACAAAACAGTCGGAGGCAAACAAAAGGCAGCCATTTTGGCGTCTTGGTTAGCGCTCTCTGATTGGCTGAGCTAATTAGTGCGTGGCATAGACTTGATTGGCTGGGATCTCCACCTGAGTGCGCAGGGCAGAAGCCTGGAAATCAAGAGACCGGAAGTTGGAGCGTAGCGTAGCCATAGCTAGTTCCTAGGACTCTGTATAGTGAGCTACCCTCGCCTCGCTACCTAGACCCGGATGTTAAGAACATCAATTAATCACATTATAATAATTTTGTTACAAATATTTAAAAAAATCAAGTGTTTACAAAGATTTTCGACCTGTAGCTCTGACATTGTTGGTGATTAAGTTCATAAAAATAGTTTGACGCAACCTTCTAGCTGAGGTGAATGATCTTCTAGACCCTTTTCCGTCTGCCAATTAGAGGTGGCGACGCATCGAAGAGGCAATTGTTGTTCTTAGACAAATTTATTAGACAAGTATATTGAAACAGCAAAAGTTATGTCGGAATTCTGTTTTCCGTTTTTTTTTTTTTAGAAAACTTAAATCCATGAAAGTTAAAAATCACCTGATCAAAATGTTTTACAATACCACATTCCAAAGTATTCTTACATTTAGCATACATTAGTGGGGTTGAAATTTTACTCTAAGTGACAAAAATCACTTGGAAATGATTGTGAAAAAAGCAGAAATGACAACAAATACCCATTTATTATCTGCCCGTGAACTTTATTTGAAACGCTGAGCACTCTACAAAAATCAAACACATATTGAAAGGTAACAAACATGCCCCTCTTCCCCCGATACGAAATTTTTTCACGCAGTGGCAGACCTCTCTCACACAAAACACGTACTGAGAGATACAAGAATTGTCCCCGCATCAGGTGCACCGAAACTCATAGATTACAAACCATAACATTATATTTATATTCTAATTGTCATTATAATTATTATAACGTTTGTTTTCCCCTATGAAGGCTATTCGATATCACTTGGGTGTAAGTGCGTGTGTGTGAATGCGTGTGTGTAAGTACATATGTGCGAATGCGTGTGTGTAAGTACATAATTATGTACAAATGCGTGTGACTTTTGTTACCTTTGGTTACACTGTGCATATTCAATTCTGTTACCAAGCCAAATTTCCCAAGTGGACTAATAAAGTAATATCTTATCTTATTTTATCTTATCTTTTCTTATCTTATCCTATCTTATCTTACCTTAACAGTATGAGTTGCTGACATCTTAACCCACACACCGATTATACATACCTGAACTTAGTGATGTAACTTGCAAAAGGTTCTTTCTGCAGTTTCTGTGAAATTAGAGACAACAGCGCGACAACGTTCTATCTGTTCAGAAAAATCATCAAAACAAAAACTGTAGAGATTGGGTTAGAACCAATATAGTAGGCTATGGTTAGAACATAAAACAAACATTAGGACTAATGGCTTAGTCAGAAATCCGTTATAGTCCAACATTCGATTGTGTTTTCTAAAGGTGTGGATAGAAACGCTTTAATCTCAAGTGGCCTCTTGTCGTCAAGAAATAACGTTAAGAACTTCAGAACAATATTTTACTCATGCGTTAAATTTAGAATCTAAAATGCGTTTGTCGCATATTAAATCATAATTACGTGCACTGTAAGTTATTCCAACAAATTGTTTTCAAACAGGTTTACCGTGATATCTGTGAAACGTAATTTGTGTACTATGGAACCAAAAATCACGCGGAAAGTGGTTTTACAACGCAGGCAAAACATATTTTTTCATTTAGAATCACATTTCTTTGAAAGCTATTTACACTTCGTCGCGAACACTGTACCTGAACGCGTGTTGGTTTGTGTGTTTGTTTACAGGATAAACGCGCAGGATTTTAGTGCTCTGGTACATGGTATGCAGGCGTCAAGAGGGATCCCTGGTCAATCACATTTTGCCCAGTTTTAGCTTCCATTTCTTGTGTATTTTGCTTGATGGAGTCCGGAGAGTGAGATACCCGCCAATCTACCGCAGCGAGCACTCAGGGGAAAGAGGGGATTTCTCTCACTTTGTTTATCTAGGTGAACAAGCCTTTTTGTGACCTGCCTTTAATTTACACGACCTGGAGAATGTGGGATCATTGTGACTTTAATGTACACGACCTGGAGAATGTGGGATCATTGTGAGCATCACAGATAGGTCGTCAGACAAACACTGCGCGAGGGGCTTGGGTGGAGCTGAAGGGAAAGGTCAGGTCTGGAATGAGGAATAGGAGGAGAAGGAAAAATAGAAGAAGTACAGCAACAATGAAATCAACAACAACAACAACAACATCAACAACAACAACAACAACAACAACATCAACAACACCAGCAATAACAACAACAAGAATAACGCCTTCAATAGAAAGAATGGTGGCATCGAATTCTTTTTAGCAAAGAACGAAACAAATGTGTCTAATATTGTGTGTGTGTGTGTGTGTGTGTGTGTGTGTGTGTGTGTTTTGTTTTTTTAGAAGCGCCATGTCGTAATTCGTAGATTAATCCAAGACAGACAATGTAATCCCACTTTGATTTACATAATCATATTTTCCAGTCAGGATCGCCGTAATTGATGTTTGGAGATGAAGGGAATGAGTGAGAATGTACATGTAATTGGTGTGCTGCATAAACTTCTTTACCTTATAGATTCTCTACCTTGTGCTGCACAGAGCGAAGCTCCTTGCTTTGTGGAGAATGTTACTTGTTAGTCACTGTGGCGCTGGGAGAGAAAGTCAGACAAGCTCAGGTGGAGCTCCCTCCCTCCCTGCCTCCCTCCCTCCCTCTCTCTCTTTTTCCCTGTCTGTCTGTCTGTCTGTCTGTCTGTCTGTCTGTCTGTCTCCCTCCCTCTCTCCCTCCCTCCCTGCGACCACCTGTGAGAGTGTTTATTATGGTTGGCGTCTAAAGTGAGACTCAAAGGAGCGTCTGTCGAGCTCAGCGTTTTGCCTGTATCTCAGAGGCTCTCTGAGGCTCTTGGGTCTCTCTCTGTCTCTCTGTGACGCTCTCTCAAGCTCTCTGTGTCTCTCTGTCTCTTCATGTCTTTCTTTGTCTCTCTGTGTCTCTCTGAGTGTCTCTCTGTGGGTCTCACCGTGTCTCTCTGTATGTATCTGCATCTCTCTGCCTCTCTGTCTCTCTGTGTGTCTCTTTGTGGTCTGTCTCTTTGACTCTCTGTGTGTCTTTGTGTGTCCCTGTGTCTCTCTGTGCCTCTTAGTGTCTCTACGTGTCTCACTGTGCCTCTCTGTGTCTCTCTGTGTCTCCCTGTGATTCTCTTCATTTCCCTGTGTCTCTCTTTGTGTCTCTGTGTCTCTCTCCGTGTCTCTCTGTGTGTCTCTCTGTGTGTCTCTCTGTGTGTCTCTCTGTGTGTCTCTCTTAGTCTCTGTGTGTCTTTCTGTGTCTCTGTGTGTCACTCTGTGTGTTCTCTTCATTTCTCTGTGTCTCTCTTTGTGTCTCTGTGTCTCTATGTGTCTCTCTCTTGCTCTCTCTGTCTCTCGGTATCCCCCTCTGTCTCTTTGTGTGTTTATGTCTCTTTGTGTGTCTCTGTCTCTCCGTGTCTCCTGTGTCTCCATGTGTCTCTCTGTGTATCTCTGTGTCTCTCTGTGTCTCTCTGTGTCTCTCTGTGTATCTCTGTGTCTCTCTGTGTCTCTCTGTTTCTCTCTGTGTATCTCTGTGTCTCTCTGTGTATCTCTGTGTCTCTCTGGTTAGGGCTCCGGCTGCCTCAGACATGTTTGTGCCACTTGCCCTCTTACAGTGTTAGCCGCAGTAAATTCCTGCATCGTACTAACATGTGCTGAGGTAAGAAAGATGTCGAAGAGTAAAGTACAGTAAAGAGTTTTATACCGCGCTCAACCAGCCAGTCTATCAGAACAAGTCCACAGGGCCAAGTCATGTCCTTCTCTATTCCAGACGGCTATGGTCGAGTGTCACAGTGCCTATACATTGAGCCACATTAAGCCACATTGAGCCACATTGAGCCACATTGAGTCACATTGAGCCACATTGAGCCACATCAAGCCACATTGAGCCACATTGAGCCACGATGAGCCACATTAAGCCACATTGAGCCACATTGAGCCACATTAAGCCACTTTGAGCCACATTAAGTCACATTGAGCCATATTGAGCCACATTAAGCCACATTAAGCCCCATTGAGCCACATTGAGCCACATTGAGTCACATTAAGCCACATTGAGCCACATAAAGTCACATTGAGTCACATTAAGCCACATTGAGCCATCACAGGGCCCGTACATTGAGCCACATTGAGCCACATTGAGTCACATTAAGCCACATTGAGCCACATAAAGTCACATTGAGTCACATTAAGCCAAGTCCTACAAGGCCCATACATTGAGCCACATTAAGCCACATTGAGCCATCACAGGGCCCGTACATTGAGCCACATTGAGCCACATTGAGCCACATTGAGCCAAGTCCAACGGGGCCCATACATTGAGCCACATTGAGCCAAGTGCCACAGGGCCCATACATTGAGCCACATTGAGCCAAGTCACACAAGGCCCATACATTGAGTCACATTAAGTCACATTGAGCCACATTAAGTCACATTTATACACATTGAGCCAAGTCTCACAGAGCCCGTACATTGAACCAAGTACTACTGTATCGTAAATAACATTGGTGTTTCCATCTATTCCCTACTAGCTATCACTAGAAAAAACTCCACGTTAGGTAACAGACAATTGCCGCAGATGCCTTTCTTTATGATCGCTGCCTTTCCCTGTAGACAGCTGCTCTTGGGGAAACATGGAAATAAAACCCGAGCCCACACAGTGGCAGCTGATGTGGGATGTTTCAAACGGTGAAGTTCTGTCTAGCCAAGAAATCAAGATTCGTACTCGGCAGTCCGCTACACATGGTCAGAAACAGTTAGAAATGCTACCCGTGAGATTATATGGTGTTTGGTTTATCCCCATTAAGTTGTTAGATCATTACTAAACAATGTTGATACGTGTGCATATAATGTGCATATAATGTGCATAATGAGTAAATACGACATATAGTCAGTATACCGCAGTTGTCTTTAGCCTGAAAATGTTTGTTTGGTATCTCTCCAATATGCCTCGCTTTCTTTTTTTTTTAATCTCTTTCTCTCTACCTCTTTCCTTCCTTTCAAATCTTTCTGTGTACCTTATCTCTTTGTCTATTTGCATATCTCCTCTCATCTCTCTCTCAATCTCTCTCTCTCTCTCTCTCTCTCTCTCACTCACTCACAAACTCACTCCCTCACTCACTAACTCACTCACTCACTCACTCACTCACTCTCTATCTATCTATCTATCTATCTATCTATCTATCTATCTATCTATCTATCTATCCATCATTATATATATAATGTGTGTGTGTGTGTGTGTGTCGGTGCCTGTTTCTCCCTCTCCCTTTTGTTTCTTTCTGGTCCGTAATATCTGAGTCTGATTGCGTGCTATTCATGCATCCTCCGTATCTATTGACACCTCTTGGAGCTTTTTTTTCAGCCCTTTTAACCAGTCTCCCCCACCCCTTCTCTCTGTAATTTCTTTTTTTATGCAGCTATCTCTCTAACCCTCTCTCTCCATACTCGTACATACCTTACAATCTCTCCCCCTCTGTCTCTCTCTCTCCCTCTCTTTATATCTCTCCCTGCCTCTAAGTTGATGCCCTTCATCTTTGCGATTCTACCTTTATCTTACCTTACCTCTCTGACCATTTACCCCCCCCCCCCACCGTGGTCCTATGGTTAGGGCTCACGTTGCCTCACCAATGTTTGTGCCACTTGCCCTGTTACAGTGTTAGCCCCAGTACATTCCTGCACCGCACGAATCTGTGCAGAGGTAAAAAAAAGATGCCGAAACTCTCTCTCTCTCTCTCTCTCTCTCTCTCTCGTTCTCTCTTTATTTCTTTCTCTCTCTCTCTCTCTCTCTCTCTCTCTCTTTCTCTCTTTATTTTTTTCTTTCTCTCTTTCTTTCTTTTTCTCTCTCTCTTCTAATTTAAAGTATACTGCGTCTTAAGGGAATAAATCTTTTACTAATAATCCCGATGGTGAAAACAAAGGCCATGGATACTAGGAGTAGTATTGCTTGGATACACCTTCGTATTTAGCTTGTAAAGTAATTCCGCTATCACGTTTTGTAAAATGTCACCCTAGCAACTGATTATCACGGTGTAGCCATACACAGACGTGTGTCCCCTTGTGACCCTGGTGGTGAAACCAGTTCAGATACAATCATGTTGGAATTGCAATTGGATAGTTCAGGATCAATCCTTGACTCACGCTCCACACAGGCTATATATCTGCTCTAGCGACCTACCATAGCGGACAGTTAGATTTGCTACCTGCCAGATGATATGGTGTTTAGTTTATCCCCATTACCTTGTTAGATCCTTACTTAACACTGTTAATACGTGTGCATATAATCTGCATAATGACTAAAGACGACATATTATAGTCAGTATACCGCAGTTGACTTTAGCCTGAAAATGTTTGTTTGGTATCTCTCCAATATGTCTCGCTTTCTTTTCTTTTAATCTCTTTCTCTCTACCTCTTTCCTTCCTTTCAAATCTTTCTGTGTACCTTATCTCTTTGTCTGTTTGTATATCTCCTCTCATCTCTCTCACTCTCTCATGATCTATCTATCTTCTATCTATCTATCTATCTATCTATCTATTTATCTCTTTCCTCTATCTATTATCAGTTTTCTCGTTTTAAATACCTATTTTCCTAACTCTCACAAAGGTAAATGTCCATCAATGTATCTACCTATCCACCAATCGCTATTTATCTTTCCGTCTGTCTGTATCTGTCTCGCTGCCCTGGTTCCCCAACCCTGCCCATCTCCCCGATACTCCAGGCGCTTACCACAGCCCCCATGCTGGCTACATCTCTGTGCCAGACAGAAGAGACTGGCCCACAGCAGCTGTTAAGACAGACAGCTTGTACAACGATGTAGCACATCGTTTAGATTTAAATCTATTATTTCACAATCTTTGGTTGCAGCCTCATAGCCGACTGTCCAGTATCGCTCTCTGGGTACAGGCGCAGGTACACAGTCCACAACCAACAGAAGAATGATGTCTATGGACTTAGATCTAGATATACCAGAGAGTGTGAAATACACGTAGGATGTACAGGTACACAATCCACAACCACCAGAAGAATGATGTCTATAGACTTAGATCTAGTTTTACCAGAGAGTGTGAAATACACGTAGGATGTACAGGTACACAGTCCACAACCAACAGAAGAATGATGTCTATAGACTTAGATCTAGTTCTACCAGAAAGAGTATGAAATACACGTAGAATGTACAGGCGCAGGTACACAGTCCACAACCAACAGAAGAATGGTGTCTATAGACTTAGATCTAGTTCTACCAGAGAGTGTGAAATACACGTAAGATGTACAAGCGCAGGTACACAGTGACAACCAACAGAAGAATGATGTCTATACTTAGATCTAGCTCTACCAGAGAGTGGTAAACACAGTCCACAACCAACAGAAGAATGATGTCTATACTAACACAGTCCACAACCACCAGAAGAATGATGTCTATAGACTTAGATCTAGTTCTACCAGAGACTGTGAAATACACGTAGAATGTACAGATACACAGCCCACAACCAACAGAAGAATGATGTCTATAGACTTAGATCTAGTTCTACCAGAGACTGTGAAATACACGTAGAACGCACAGGCGCAGGTACACAATCCACAACCAACAGAAGAATGATGTCTATAGACTTAGATCAGTTCTACCACAGACTGTGGAATACACGTAGAATGTACAAGCGCAAGTACACAATCCACAACCAACAGAAGAATGATGTCTATAGACTTAGATCTAGATCTACCAGAGACTGTGAAATACACGTAGGATGTACAGGCGCAGATATACAGTCCACAACAACAGAAGAATGATGTCTATAGACCTAGATCTAGATCTACCTGAGGACTCCTCCAGTTTCCGCGCCTTGCTGAGACTTCCGGCCGCGAAGGGCATTGTGGGTGTAACTCGATATGCAATGTTTTGGTCTGCTAACGACAGGTTGTTTAAGT
>RQTK01000314.1:136310-147025 GCA_003991915.1 Elysia chlorotica
AATAATAATAATAATAATAATAATAATAATAATAATAATAATAATAATAATAATAATAATAATAATAATAATAATAATAATAATAATAGTAAAAGTTTTTATAAATGTGTTTTCAACCATTTGTTCATTGCGACTGCTTGGCAGATTTTCTTACTATATTCAGCATTATCTGCAGTATGAAGTACAAAAGTAGTTCCAGTGCTATGTTAATTAGATCTCTGGCCGTTTTATTCAGTTCCAATATTCTACGGCACGAAATGGTGCAAAAACAGTTGTTGAGAGATACCCCGGTACTGAACATTTGAAAGGTCAATACAATACTTCCGAAAAAATAACAAGAAAAAACGAAGAGGCGTAAAAATCGAAATTTAAGTAAAATAGAATTTTTGTTTACGTTGACTGTGGCTTAGTATCATAGAAAATTTATAAACACTTGATTGTACCTTTCTTTGTTCAATCACCATATTTCTATTGCAAAAACGATCATAAATAAATAAAATGTTATAACAGAAAAATATTTGACTAATATTGTGAGGTGCCAATTCTTATCAAGTATGACAAAGAAAATTTAGATCCAGACAAACATTATTTATCGGGAGCTCGTCACGGTGCATTTTCTATTTACTTTGTTGTAACTGGTCGTTTAGTATGCTCTTCCATTCGACGACGACAATATTTATCAGGAGCTAGTCTAACTAAGTGTAAGTTTCTATTTACTTTGTTTTGACTGGTCGTTTAGAGCGCGCTTCCATTCGACGACGTCATTATTTATCGGGAGCTCGTCAACTGAAGAGCATTTTCTATTTACTTTGTTGTGACTGGTCGTTTAGGGTGCTCTTCCATTCGACGACGACATAATTTATCGGTACTTTGTCAACTGAAGAGCATTTTCTATTTACTTTGTTGTGACTGGTTGTTTATGGTGCTCTTCCATTTGACCACGTCATTATTTATCGGTAGCTCGTCAACTTTAGTGTATGTTTCTATTTACTTTGTTGTGACTGGTGGTCTAGGGCGCTCTTCCATTCGACGACGACAACCTGCGGCAGCTGCTGGAGAAGGTGAAGAAGGGCGTGTTCCACATTCCACACTTCGTCCCCATGGACTGCCAGAACCTCCTCAGGGGCATGGTGGAGGTCGACTCGGACAAGAGGCTCACGGTAAGGGCGTGTGGACGGACCCCAAGACTAACGTCTGACAAGTTTAAGATGCTGCCACACAGAGACAGTGCGGGGATATCATGACTCTTTCTCAGCCGGTCACATTAAACTGACACTGACCAAACCAGTCGCAGACGAAGTCGCCAGAGAGGGGCTCAAATCACGGACCTCCTGCGTCGAAAGCCGATGTTCTACCCAATGGCTACCGCCCCCCCCCCTCCCCTAATGGGAGTGTTGGGTGTAGATGCTGCAGTTTGTGGCATTTATTTTATTCCTTTCGAGGTGGCTGTATTAAAAAGAATATAAGATTTTTTAGGAGAGAGATTGAGATGGAAATAAAAACAAAACAATAAGGATGATGACGGGATCGACAGGCAGAAGGCAGAAATAGACCGGGAAACGATGTTGTCAGCTATGAATGGGAATCAACAAGTAAACAGAGAGAGAGAGAGAGAGAGAGAGAGAGAGAGAGAGAGAGAGAGAGAGAGAGAGTGAGGGAGTGTGAGTGAGAGAGTGAGAGAGAGAGTGAGAGAGTGTGAGTGAGAGAGAGAGTGAGAGGGAGAGAGGGAGTTAGTGAGAAAGAGACAAGTTTCACATACAACATGTCACATATTGTTGAGATTTTAGTTTTTGGTTGACGTATCTTAAACGATTATGTAGTAACCACGACACTTTGTATGGTGTTGTTCGGGCTATTCTCCCCTGCAATTAGAAATCCATGAAAGTGTCTTTAATTGAGACATTTTCTCTTCTCTCTGGCCAGCTGGAGGACGTGATGAGACACCCGTGGGTCTTAGTGTGAGTCTTGTTTTCTTCGCTCTTGACACGTACCGCAATACAGACTCTTTTAGTGGTCTGCTTTTCCTCAAAGCAAAGTTGTTGTTCTAAATGAATAGAGGATTAATGTTTTATATATGGGGTTGGTTATGAGGGGGTGGGGAGTCATAATGATTCTATAATTGCCAACACTGTAGTCGATGGTGATCAAGATTCTTCTTGGTAAACTGATCACAGTTAGATTAAAGAACGAGTGATTAACTATTTAAATGAGTCTTTTTTCTGTGTATTAGATACTAAAACTGTGCAAATTATGTAGATGCTCTGATAAAAATTGAAGGGTTCAACAAAAAAACAAGCGATGTGAAACCGCTTTTTTGTTGCTTTTAAGGCTTAACTTTTCAGCATCTATGAAATCGTTTCCAGTTTCTATGGAATTTAGTAGTAGACTATATTTCTCTGATAAGTGATACAAATAACTGACTGATTAAAAAATACTTCACAAGATTTGTTATGCGTAGCGTCTAATGTGACCCTGCCTTTTTTACATTGAACCCTTTCATTGTATTTACCTTACGAACATGCTTATTTATTAATCATAATACTGTTGTATACTCATTTTTTAAATCGATTATTTCCAATGTTTTCCACTTTTAGAGACGACTTAGAGCAGGCCTGGTATTTGCTTTTTGGGAAATTAATCCTTGTATATTTATCAACTCCAGAGCTAGAGTATTTCAACGTGTAGCATCTATTGCATTTTATTGAAAATGTTTTTAATTATAACCATGTTAGAAAATGTTGTAGTATCACACAAAAAATAATTGAACTTCAAACAAACGTGAGTCTATAAACATGCATTGAAGTTTTGCAAGTCAAGATGCGGTTGTTTGGATATGAGTCAAGACACATTAATTATTTCTCAGAATGAGGTTGGTTGTCAAGTTACAACTGCAAGATGAGTAGATCTACTGACCTAAACATCCAAAATCATTTAATCATGTAGACCAAGTGAGACATCCATTATTAAGACTGTATCTTTGGATATAAGATATACAGTGCTATCGTTGTAGTGTTGCCCTACACCCCCCTTTTCACACACAAACAAACACACACGCCTTTTCCATCTTTGGTAGCACAAGAGACGTCAAACCAGGAGAGCAATAAGTTGTTTCCTCTATGTTACTGGTAAAACAATCACTGTTGGTTTGAGAGTATTCAGGTTTCCATAGCAGAGAACATACAACTGTGCCACAAGCATTACGGAATTTAGATTATGTCTTATTATAGCCATTTTTATTTCATTGTTCAGTTGTTAATGATTAAACAAATAAACCTATTTTAGGTTCATTCGAACCATATGCACACCCCAACCCACAACCCCTTGAATAATGCCCTTTAGACAGCCACACTCAATGTTGCTGTAACCATTCCAAATGTTGAATCTCACTCCTTCACTAGCGGCTCTAAACAAGACCTCGAAGCAGAATTACCCATGATGCAAATTGTCCAGGTACACTGGGAAATGTTAGGCCAAAGCTCGCCGCTCTGCCTGCGCCTCTAGATTTGTTTTTGACCTTTGGTTTTGTGGAGTAGCCGCGTGTTTGTACTAGTGGTCCCTGGTGTAACCAAAGCCCATGGTCGTGGAAGTCGCGCGTTCCATTCCACTCTGTGGACGCGTGGCGGCCGCACTATAGGTTGTTGTTGTTGTTGTTGCTGTTGTGGTCGTTGTTGTTGTTGCTGTTGAATCATTATAGTCGCTGTGCTTATCCATCGCCCTTTGAACCGACTGTTGTATCGGGCACTCATTGCTTAAAGTAAAGTAAGATTGCAGTTTGCAGTATGCCCCTTAGACAAAGTGAAGTCTTTGTTTAAAATGAATGTTATGTTTAGTTTTTCTATAAAGAGGCAATTTTTAAATTATTATGTGGTCATAAATTCCATGGCCAGACTAGTTAAATATCTGAGTTTCTCAAATTAATGGCAAAAAGCTGGTTTGTAATAAGAGAATTGGACGGGATCCTCAAAATAACACAAGGCTGAAAGGGCGCAGGATCAGTGTGTAGTTGAGTAACGTTGTTCCTTAAACATGGCGGCTCCTGTTTCATTTCCTTGACGTAAGCTTATTTCAAGTCCGGTGTTGCGGCTGAAACAAAGCTACCAGTTGGCATTTAGCTCACATTTCCGTATCTTTTATTTTTCATCTTAACATCGTTTTTGTTTCTGGACTGCAACATTAGCTATTTTTTTCCGCCTGAGAGCTCTTGTTGTAGCCAACCGCGGAATGCAGCGTTGCTTTAGCCTGACAGTAGATTGAGTGGTGCTAACATGGCATCGTGTAAAGAAGCTTTAAACTCCAGGTTGCTGCAGAACTGAGACGCCTGGGTCTAGACTTAAACTCAGAGCGAATCGTTTTCTAACCCGTAGAAACATTGTACCAACTTTACACTGTTGGTAAAATTGCATCATAAAAGTGTGACGTGAAGGGGCTATCGATAGTTCTTTTTACGTAACTATTTCCCTATTAAATGCTAAACTTGGAAATACTGTATCTACTGCTGCAACAAAAACAACAGCATAAACAACAACAACTACTACTCCTGCTGCTGCTGTTTTTGTTGCAGCAGTAGATACAGTATTTCCAAGTTTAGCATTTAATAGGGAAATAGTTACGTAAAATGAACTATTGATAGCCCCTTCACGTTACACTTTTATGATGCAATTTTACCAACAGTGTAAAGTTGGTACAATGTTTCTACGGGTTAGAAAACGATTCGCTCTGAGTTTAAGTCTAGACCCAGGCGTCTCAGTTCTGCATGTGAGGTTTAGTGTACCCTTATTCCTCACGTATGTTGTATTAATAGTTTAGTGTCCGTACTTGTGTATACGTGCGCGCCACTAACCGCGCCTATCTCTGTACCGCCCCCCGCGCTGCCCTATGACCCGCTCTCTCTCTTGCTTCTGTGACCTTGAACCTCAGTGACACCGTTGGCCACATAGAGCTCGAGCTGCCGGTCGCCCAAGTCGTGCAGGTGACATTGACCTTTCTCTCTGTTTGCTTGGTTGTCACCTTCACTCCTTCGGACCGATGCTTCTTAAAAAAAGAAAACCCCAAAAAGGCCAATTTACCGAAATCGACTGACGCTTGCATAGAGAGTCAAATTAGTCTATGTGATTTTACTTTTGGACACATTTGGGTCAGTTTATATATTTTCTGTGTAGGCTGAGTAGGCTTAACAACCAACAGTATCTTAGTGCCATGCTGTTCTAACTATGCTAATGATAGATCACTGTTATCCTATTTAAAGGACAAAATAATGTATTCACATCAGTGGGTTCGCTGATTTGGCTTGTATTTGATGATACATTCAGTCCGGGGCTACCCAAAAGAACAAGTCAAGTCACAGAATCGACTGAAGTGAACACATTTTTGCACAACAAGGGTAACGGCGATCTATGTATTAAGAAAAAAATCTAAGTTCGGACAGATGGATGCTCAGTGAGTATTTCTTTGTTCGGCCTACAAGCCTATAGAGTAAGAAAGTAAACTGTCCTAACTAAGTCTAATGTTTTGATGATATGCCTCAATTTGGTTCTAAGTGCAAGTGTTTGTTTATTTCGGTGACCATGCCTGTTATTTTCGGAAGCCTCGGTCCAGTCTGTGTTCTAAACTGGACGACAAAGTCAGATTAAGGGATTAGGGAAATGGTTCTTCAGGTGCTCGTTTTTTTTTCTATATTGAGTCTAGAGTCTGGAGCTAACGTCAAAAGACCAATTTGGTTCTAAAACTTTGCACCTGAAAAATCACCCCATGGAGAATACGATTTCACAAAGAGTAGAGCAGTTTGTTTGCAGACATAGCGTGTGTTCTGTTTATGAATTATGGTACCGTAATAATGATAATAATACAAATAATAATAATAATAATAATAATAATAATAATAATAATAATAATAATAATAATAATAATAATAATAATAATAATAACTTAACTCTCCTGGTTTCTCAAGAAATGTTTTATATGGCGACGGCACGTTAGAACGGATCCGGGGAGTTGGCCGATCACATTATACCCACACCGCCCCCACATGTCGGTAAAAAAAGAACTTGAACCTACGCCCTTAATCGGATTCCTCCGGCCTGGATTACATACTCATTTTTGCTGTTGTTGCTCTGGATCGTGATGGTGATGATGGTGATGATGATGATGATGATGTTGTTGTTGTCATTGTTGTTGTCATTGTTAAGGCGTCAGATGGTCTGACCTGGCGTGGTGATAATGTGTGTGTCTGGACAATGGTTTGTGTGTCGGCCGTCGTGGTCACGTGTTTTGTTTGTGTGTTTTTTTGGTCGTTGTTTTTCTAGCTATTTGTTCTTTCACCATAGTCATTCCTCTTTACATTTCTTCTAATTGATTGCACGCTTCTCTTCTCTGATTCGTTTTCTCTCGAATCTTTTAACCTGTCAAATTTGAATGTTTCACTTTTTCGGAAAGAACAGAGTGGCGCAGGGGTTATAGTGCTCATCGCTGTATCTGTAGCGTCCAATACTCCCAGGTTCGGGCCCAGCTCGAGGGTGGATGAGACAACCTGGGCGGATCCCAAAACTAACGTGCGAAAACTTGAGCACTTTTGTCTCAGCCAGTCACATTATACTTCTCAGACACAGCCAGTAGGGCGCGAAATCAGGCAAAAAGACCTTCCTTGAACACGGGAACCTTTCGAATACAAGTGCACGCTCTACCACGTACGCTCACGTGACCATCTCCGCATTCATCGTTCTAAATTGTCAGTTTGATACGCAAAGCAAACACGAGAGCGGCTCGATGTGTCAGAAAGTGTCAGTCCTTCTCTGGTGTTAGACCGACAACAGTTTATCCCTCGATGTTTTCAGTTTACTGGTGCTCGTAGCTGTTTTACCCTCTTTCTAAATATGTTGGTTGCTGTTGAAATTATTTTGAGCACCTTCATACCCTTCCCTTATAATACAAATATCGATTGAGTGTGCTGTTTATGTCTGTGTACTATTATGTACCACCTGTCAATCTAATGCAATATAAAAATTAATGTGAGCAAATTTTGTTTTCTTATATTATTGTTCTATCAGTATTCCTCAATTTTGACTTCTTCAACTAAGCAAGACATGTTAGTTTGTTGCTTTTTTATATTAGTGGTTTTTATATAATATAGTACATATAAATAACTAAAGTCATACATAAAGTATGTTAACAAAACATATTACGCGCTTTTTTTTTTCTTTTTTTTTTTTTTGTGAAATTCTCTCGCATAAAGAAAGAAAGGGAAAAAGCCGGTATATATTGTTTTTTTTCAGTGTAGTTTTACCAGGGTTATTTCAGTGTAGTTTTACATCAATTTCTTTCTCCATCCACTGATAACGACAAACCAAGAGCTGCCAAGCTTCAGGCTTAGTGTGCATTCATTTATTCACGCGTATTTTGCTGACTGCTTTCATAGCATTAACAATTCCAGCAGTTTTTGTCGTGTTGTTGTTGGGCCCCGGTTTTTTTCTGCCAGTTCGCAGCGTTTTAGTCAGTGTATAAGTGAACACCTCAAAGGTTTTTTTTGCTTTTATCATTTGACTATTCCACATTCTTCGGTGTATTGTTTATCATTTAATATATACGTTTATTTGTATTACGTTCGTACCATCGACACATTGTCACCACATCTTCTTAGCGACTGCTGGTCTTACAAAAGCTACTGTTGCTCTAAATACTTCAAACATTACAACTATAGCTACCAGCACTACACCTATAACTACCACTACTACTACTACCAAGGACAACTGCTGCTGCTACAACTGCTACCTTTTCTCTCTCTCTCTCTCTCTCTCTCTCTCTCTCTCTCTCTCTCTCTCTCTCTCTATCTCTCTCTCTCTATGAGGGCATACGCACTTTCTTCGTGAGCTTAAAAATACTTTATATTTATTGTCATGTACCAATGATATCCCAACAAAACTGTGTATATAATTTACGATTTTGTGTTGCTAGTCTCTCCCGTGTACATTTTGTTTCATTATTTGAAAGGCCTATGAATGTGAATGCATTTCCTATGCATGTTTTCTTCAATATCACTGACATGTGCGGTGTGCTCCCCTTCATGTTTGGTGTGTATGTAAAATATTCAGTGTTGTGAAGAGACTCACACATTTTAAGCATTATCAATCGAAGAGTGACCAGACTCTCAGATGATTGTTTTTTAGGTGTTGTTGTTTTTGGTTGTTTGTTGTTGTTTTTTTGCTTGTTTGTTTTTGCACTTATCTTTTTACTGTTATATTAGTATCAATACGTCTTATGATAGTTCGGGCATTTAAAACGTTTTGTAAAGAGTATTTAAACGGATAAATTGACAATCATAATCAATCAAGAATCCTGGGTTCTTTTTATCACTTTATTTGCAAAAACATTGTGTAAGATAGAAAACAAATTCAAAAATGTATAAACAAATAATTATTGCGATTCTTTCCTAGTCTGTTTAAATCCTCCTTTTTGTTGTCGCCGTTGTTGTCCTCTTCCTCCCCATTCTCTTCTTCTTCTTCTTCTTCTTCTTCTTCTTCTTCTTCTTCTTCTTCTTCTTCTTCTTCTTCTTCTTCTTCTTTTTCTTCTTCTTCTTCTTCTTCTTCTTCTTCTTCTTCTTCTTCTTCTTCTTCTTCTTGTTTTCTTCTTCTCCTTCCTTAATCAGCGTGTGCCAACCCTCCCACACGTTGCTTCAGTTTTATTTAGAATACAGTGTGATAATACCAGCTTGACGCTTGCCTGTTTCAGACGTCCATCATTCCTTCAGTGGAGGACTTGGATCCAGACGTTTTATCCACAATGAACTCTCTACAGTGCTTCAAAGACAAGGAGAAACTCGTAGCAGAACTTCTTAACGCTAAGTAAGTAATATGGCTGTGTTGTTGTTGCTGCTGTTTTTGTTTTTGTTGTTGTTATTGTTGTGGTTGTCGTTTGCTTTGTTTTGCTGTGGGGGGGTTTTCTGGATGTTATAGTATATTTTACAGTAAAAGTCTTTTGGCACAACTCCAATACATTTGTTGCTGTTTCTTTCTTATAAAGCACCCCCTCTCTTTCATCAGAGAATATTAATTTGGTAAGCAGTTTTCACCTTGTCAGCATTTTTTTTCATTATATAACAATCAAAGTCATCGTGGACTCTTTGGTATTCAGAGCTTCATGGCTCCACACTAACTGCGTGCTATATTGAATGTCTCCTTATTCCAACCCCCGTGGGTTGTACCTCACCCAATGATCCTCGTTAGGCGCCGTTTTCCTGTAGATTCTCCAGTACAACCCTGGCCGTGCACAAACCTCAGCCCGTGGCGACGCTGTCAACCGCCAACCAAACACGCATACTGACACACTGCCAACCAAACACGCATACTGACACACCGCCGTGTTCTTACACTTCACTGTTCAATCGTGATTCTATACGTCGCTCGCTGGTGGGTTAGGTGGAAGGTAGCGCTGTTGTTAGAGCATGTGCTTTCGTCCCAAGAGGTACGGGGTTCGAGTCTCGTTCTGGCAGTGTGACTGATCTAGATGCAGGTACCTCAAGATGGGGTCCCATCGCCTTATAAGACCTTTCTTAAAATCCAAGAGACATTAAATAGGAGGGAGTTTAAGTGCACAGTCTGGATCTCCCACCGACATTCGCAACGCGATAACGTCCAGTATTGTTCTGGGCATTGGCGGAGACACTAAATAATTGGTGGGTGCATTAGGGGCAACATGTTGTGAAGCATTATAGCCCATACAGAGGCTCCGGTGGTCGGCACTCTAGAACGCCTGCAATGATACGTGCAGGAATCACGCGTCGCCAGCTCGAATCCCTCCATCGCGTATTTTGAGGAGTTGGACTGCTTTGAGCCATGTTGTCGGACTTTCGCCGGTGGCCAGTGGTCTCCCACAGGTGTGGCTGCTGCGACAGACAATGCCATCCAAAAGTAGGCTCCACGGCCACACTAGACTGGACTCTGTCGTCGACAATACAAAGCTCTCTGTCCTGGTTTTAACTCTCCTGGTTTCTCAAGAAATGTTTTATATGGCGACGGCACGTTAGAACGGATCCGGGGAGTTGGCCGATCACATTATACCCACACCGCCCCCACATGTCGGTAAAAAAAGAACTTGAACCTACGCCCTTCAGTGGAGCAGCGGGTCTCCGGTCGTTGCGAGCATATACAACCCCTGGACGAGTCTAAACCGGACCGAAGTTGCTCTGCGCTGCGTGACGGAGACATCCAGGCTTGTCGGGATCTGGTCTGGTCTACACGTGCATCAGGCTGGTTTCTTTACGTGGACTTGTCTCCGCCTATCACGTCATACTGAAAACAACGCAACCAGGAGAAAACATGGTGGCCCGATTAAACTAGCGACTTCCAGATTACAAGCCGCAATGTGTTCCATTCTGCAACCTCTATCCCGCAGTAAGTACCGTCAAGCAATATAAAACCTCACCGTTGTTGTGGCCCTGTTTGATGTCAAATTAAAGTTTCCATCCCCCCCCCATCATCATCATCATCATCATCATCATCATCATCATCATCATCATCATCATCATCATCATCATCATCATCATCATCATCATCATCATCATCATCATCATCATCATCATCATCATCATCGTCAGCAATATTGTGGTTTTGCTTGTGAGGTTTTTAAAGTGGTGATTTTAAGACTTCGGTTCGTTAACTTATGCAATGTTGTTTCAAGTTAACAACTTTTCTTAAGATAATTATAAGAATAAAAAGGCGTACTGT
>RQTK01000314.1:147158-212103 GCA_003991915.1 Elysia chlorotica
CCCCCCCCCGCTCTCTCGACAGACACAATACAGAGAAAGTGGTCTACTTCCTGTTGCTGGACCGGAAGTTACGAAACCCCAGTGTGGAGGACGACCTGGATGTAAGACACCGGTCTGAGTCAGGTACCCATAATTCTCTCTGTCTTCCTGCCAAGGTACCCACAATCCCTTTCTGTCTGTGGGCCCCGTACGGCGAGTTTTAAGCCATCTCAACGTTGTTCATACGACCCTCCATATTATGTATGTAGAATTTGAAGATTTCAAAGCATGGACTAGCCGTGAACGACTGAGAGCAGATTGTAATTTCCTGATTTGACATGCTTCCCTTTTTCTCTGTTTCTCCCTGTGTTCCTGTCTCCGTGTGTCCCTGTCCCCCTGTGTTGCCGGTGCCAGCGGATCCCCCCAGGAAGAGGGTGGACGCTGTCCAGTTCAGTGACCAAGCCAGGTACGTGCAGCAGCAGGTCAAACTGACCTTTAGTGGACAGACTTGCCACGGTCGTAGTTTAACGTCCCCTAAGTTCGTACACTACAGAGTACTGAGGTCTACCAGAGACCTGTTTAGACGTGTTATACTGACACCGGTCTAACGACTAGGGCAAAGCGCAGCTACAGGAGCGGGGCTCGAACCCACACCTCCTTAATCAGAAGCCGAAGCTGTACTCCTAGCACTTTTTCTCTCCCATGTAAAGTCCTTATCCTTTATATAGGGGTGGCGGGGAGAGAGAGAGAGAGAGAGAGAGAGAGAGGGAGAGAGAGAGAGAGGGAGAGAGAGAACTCCGTCCCCTGATACGACTTGTTTAAGAAGCTTACCGTTTTATTATAGAACACACACATGCACACCAAGATCAAAGTATAATAATGCAGATCAATAATCGTGAGAATTATGGTAGTTCCATGCCAAATGCTTTTTTTAAAAAGGTAGGTTTTAAGATGTTTCTTAAATATTGTGATAGAGGCAGACTCTCTCAATGACTTGGGCAGTTCATTCCATATACGGGGGCCAGCATAGTCGAAAGATCGTTCACCATAAAATGTATACTTTCTGGATGGGAGACATTATAATCCAATGTCAGCAGGAATGCTATATTGTGAATGGGTCTCTAGACTAAAGTCTAACAAGTCACACAGACACAGTGCGGGTAGACCATGACGCCTGTCTCAGCTGGTCACATTTTACTGACACCTTTCCAAGCAGTAGGGTACGAAAACGGACAAATTCATTTTTGTGTTTCGAAACCGGGACCTACGGAATGAAAGACCAAGACTCTACCTCTTGAGTTTCTCTGATCACAACGGAAGAGCCTAGCAATAACAAGCTACAGAAGTCCTAGTTGGATTTTGCTCATTATATTTTGTAAGCATCAACGGACCTTTTGGCCCAGATCTACAGTGTTTAATAATGCGTTTGTGTCCTGAACCGAATGGCTCTATGGCATGTATGTACAATGATCAGTGCCGGTTTAAGACGAGCCCGCGGTGCCAGCCCCCACCAGAAGCGATCCTGCTTTAAAACGCTTTGTAATATTATGCATCCTAGGACAATCATAAGGGAGTGAGGGGCCCCCATCGAAGCTGGGCCTAGGGCCCCCTGCGACCAAAATCCGACACTGATAATTAAAGGCACTCCTATTAACTTATGACATTGCTACATGTGGATCTTCTGTGATTTAATTTTCTTGCATCATCTTACCAACGCTCCTGTAAGCTCTGAGCATGTCGCTATAACATTATAGCAAATCTAAACTCTAACTAATCCAACTAACAGTTTCACAGAAAATCATCAAAGTTAACCCATGGCCTAGACGGGCGGCCTGGCCCTAACACTAGACTATTTTCATGTCTTCTTGTCTCTCTCAATCCCGGCATGCCCTAACCACGCCCCCTTCCTGCATGATGTGCGCCATGACCTGCGCACTCGCTGCCCCGCCTGCTGTACCGGGAATCCCCAGACTGTCGCTGGGGAACATCAGTGAAGGTTCGCCCGTGGCCTCTAGGCGGGCGCTCAAAGTGCAGCAGATGTGAGTAGCTCGCTGTGGTACCGTGGTGGTAGCGGCGCCGGTGTTAGTATCATAATTAATCATCATTAACAACAGCATCAACGTCGGTATCACTAACATTAACTTCATCATCATCATCATCATCATCATCATCATCATCATCATCATCATCATCATCATCATCATCATCATCATCATCATCATCATCATCATCATCATCATCATCATCATCATCATCATCATCATCATCATCATCATCATCATCATCATCATCATCATCATCATCATCATCATCATAATTGTCATCACTAACATAATTATCATTAATGTCATCATCCCCGTCATCATAACCAGCATCACCACCAATAGCACACTTACTCAACAGCAACTGCATTGTTTTGGCTCTAAGCTCATATTTATAATGAATTATATTTTAACTGTGTTCATGAATTACTAACGAAATCTAACAACTTACCCAAACACTAAACCAAAATACCATGTTCCTAGCTGACAGTTTATCTTTCCAGACCGATGACTATGTTGCTAACTCAGAGTTTATCTTAATGAACCCAATTCTATGTTCCTAACTCTGAGTTCATTGTTTTCGGCATAATACCATGTTCTTAACTCACAGTCTATCTTTCTAGGCTCACTACTGTGAGGTCATTCCACACTCTATTGTATCCTTCCCATGCCTCTGTCTTTCAGATTAACTTCCCCTTCCTGTTTTCACATTAACTCCCCCTTCCTGTTTTCACATTAACTCCCACTTCCTGTCTTCACATTAACTCCCCTTCTTCTCTCCACATTAACTCCCCCTTCCTGTCTTCACATTAACTCCCCCTTCCTGTCTTCACATTAACTCCCCCTTCCTCTCTTCACATTAACTCCCCCTTCCTGTCTTCACATTAACTCCCCCTGTGAAGACAGGAAGGGGGAGTTAATATGAAGACGGGAAGGGGGCAGTTAATGTGAAGACAGGAAGAGGGAGTTAATGTGAAGACAGGAAGGTTCACATTAACTCCCCCTTCTTGTCTGCAGAAAAGCAAGCCTGAGCAGTGGTGGTAGCCCTTGCTCCTCCCCCTTGTCGAGCCCCAAGCTTCCACGGGCGGCTGGCAGGACCACGCCCACCCACAGCCCCTCGGCCACGCCTCCTGGCTCCCCTTCCGTCCAATCATCATCGTCCTCATCCTCGTCGTCATCCTCAACGCCGTGGAAGTCGCGCCTGCACACCATCAAGAACAGCTTTCTGGGCTCTCCGCGCTTCCACCGGCGGAAATTGCAAGGTGAGGAGAGAGGAAGGGAAGGGTGGAGAGAGAGGTCGTCAACTGTCAGGGCGCACGGAGGGGGCGGGGCCTCTTCCAGCAGCAGCCGCGGTGAGGGCGTGGCTATGGGAGGAGCCCTGGCGGAGAGAGGAGGGATAGGCATCGGGGCCAGCACCGCCTCCCACCTAAGAGGTACGGCCCTGTTTTCAGGGCTTCTACACAATCCCCAAAACCAACTTGTTTCTGTAGCTCTAGCTCTATGTGCTATCCTAGCCTTGGAGATACAGTCTACGGCTCTTATCACTTTTGGTTGTTTATCATGTTCACAAATCACAGCAGCTGCAGGGTAAACATCCCCCTGGTTCAGGAAAGACGCCTTCAAACATGCAGATGTGCTGGTCTTTAGTCACTTTTTTGGGGGGGTTTTTGTTGTTTGTTTTTTTGTTGTTTTTTTTGTTTTTTTTGTTTTGTTTTTTGTTTTTTAGTGACAAGATCTCAGCTTTCACTTGGCAGATCAATAAATGTTATGTTGTGATTGATGTTGTAATTTCTTCAATTAATCATTTTCAGGAACGTTGGGACACATTCTTGAAGTACTGGTGTAATCTTGAGGCTGATGTTTGATTATTTTGTTTTTTGTTGATGTGTTGTTGTTGTTGTTGTTGTTGTTGTTGTTGTTGTTGTTGTTGTTGTTGTTGTTGTTGTTGTTGTTGTTGTTGTTGTTGTTGTTGTTACTTTTGCTGCTGCTGTTGTTGTTGTTGTTGTTGCTGTTGTTGATGTCATTGTTATTAGTGGTTTTATTTCTTACTACATGCATTTTCAAATAGATTTAGAAGAGAGTGCTTTTCAAGATGAAAGTCTTGTTGTAAACTATGTCGGCGGTGATGATGCCAAGGTATTGGGCACCAACGATCGCTATTGCTGGACCATCAATGGTGCTTGCTCATGTAAAATGTCATTTCATGTAATTATTTTTACACTGCCATCTCTTCCATTATCATCACCGTCGCGGGGACAGGGAATGGCGGCAGCGATAGCAACAGCAGGTTCGCCTACACCGTGGGCTACGTGGAGGCCTCGGAGCGGTTGTCTCCCCCTAGCCCACCAGACTACCGAGACGTGATGGCTGCCAGGAATGGCTACGGGGCGTTCATTGTGGCAGACTTGTGCGGCAGACAGGGGCCCGGGGCCTGCAACCCTGCCAGCAGCCACAACTACAGCAACAGCAACAGCAACAGCAGCAGCAATGCTAGGGATTTTGATAGTACTATCTACAGCATCGGCTCCACAGCTGGGGGAAGGGACTACTTATCTCCCCCTGCCTCGCCCAATCTGAGTCTGCGATCTCGAGAAAGAGAGCGAGTTGTGTATGCCTCACCTTCGACTTCATCCTCAGCGTCTTCCTCCAGCCACTCTCGGGGTTTGAATATGCCAGGCTACAGGAATCCATCATCACCGCCCCCGCTACAAGCACACCCACCAGTGGTGGCGCTACCTACCTCAAGCCTGTCCGTGTCGCCGCCGTCACATTCACCCCCGCCATCAGTAGCACTAGCTCCTGCCACGGGCCCGCCATGTCTACCTCAGGGTCATCAACATCAACATTACCACCACCACCACCACCCACATCATCACCACCATCACCCGCGCCCACACCGGCGTGTGGACGTTGTATCTACCTCCTCACCTACAGCGCTACGCGACAGGGACTTTATTGGAGCCCAGCGAAGTGTGATCCAAGCCTTCCACTTCGGCAGCAACAGTGGTGGTGGCAACAGCAGCAGCAGCAGTAATGCTAATGGCATCAGTAACGGTGGTGGTGGTGGCAGCATCAGTAGTAGCAGTAATGCCAATGGCAGCAGCAGTAACAACAGTGCAAACTCTGCAGCAGGAAAGGAAAGAGAGTACTTGTCAATGCGCAACAGTATCCTGGGGTCGCCCAGATTCCACCGGCGCAACATGCCAGGTAGGGCGAGGGCATCCATTATTTTCTGCATGGTGTGCCTTTCTCTGCAGTGCTCAGTGGGTTTGAAAGCCAATCTGGCGTGAGAGAATTATATTATAAATCTTTTCTTTAAAGAAAAAAAAATTAGCTCTGAAGGAGAGAGGCTGTAAAAGTAGGTTATACAATTCCAAGTATTTTATGAATTGTAGAAATAACATTTCAGCATAAGCAGTTTCGAAGTTGAACTATAGGACAAATAATTCTGCAAGGGTGAAAAAACATACAAACCTTTACGGTTTTATTGAGCCTTCTTTAGAACAAAAATGAAAAATTTACCCCTTTGCCTCCTTATTGATCCTTGGAATTTAAATCAATAATTGTAATTAGTGGGTAAAGAGTTGTGATTTAGCCATTCCCTGTTCTATTCAGTTTAGGATTCACTGAAATAAAGCTGTCTGAATTCTATTCAGTTTAGGATTTACTGAAATAAAGCTGTCTGAATTCTATTCAGTTTAAGATTTACTGAAATAAAGCTGTCTGAATTCTATTTAGTTTAAGATTTACTGAAATAAAGCTGTCTGAATTCTATTCAGTTTAAGATTTACTGAAATAAAGCTGTCTGAATTCTATTTTAGAAATCTGCAATGCTTCATAGGGACAAAAATGAAGTTTAGACAGATAGCGTAGTAAGAGAGTGGACAAATTGTGGTGCTCTCAGATGACTAAAAATCATTGGAAAATTCGCTGAATTGCATAAAAATACTAAATGCGTGTCTTGGTCACACATCTCTTACTGTTAGAAAGATATTCTCTAATTAAAGAGATTGATGGGGGGTTTTTTTGTCTTCCATTTGTTCAAGTTTTTTTTCTTAAAATTAATTTGATATCAAAAGTTTGTATAGTCTAAGACCCTATCAATTGTTATTGACTGATTGTTATTGATTTTAAACTGTTAAACATTATATTTATCAAAACATACTAGCACTGTTATTAACTGTTTCGCAACTTTGGCATCAAAAATTAACCAAAAGAATACTGATAGGCAATAAGCTGTGATACTTAAATGTTTTGGGGTCTTCTTATCAAACGATTTTAGGTGGAAATATTTACGGTAAAAAACATGACTTTTTTTTTCTAATCCATACTCAGAGACAATTCAATTTTTTTGTAAGCAGACATTATTTTTTCAACCTGGTTTCCCTCTCTTTACAGTGTATCAAGCTGAAAGTTTAGGCCTAGACTCGGATAATCTGTCAGGTAGATTGGACCAGAGCAAATCTGACTCTATTCATTTTATATTTAATTATTTTACGTAACCTTTAACTGCTTTAGCTGGACACATAACCGGAATGTTTGTTTACGCAGATCAAACAAGTTTTAGAAATAATTTTTAACATCAAATTGATTTTGTCTTTCGTTATGAGCATTGATTTTTTTCTGTAAAAAATAGGAATGCTGATTGACTGATCAAGGAAACCAAACTAACAATTCAATTCTGTCTTGTTACTCCAAATTATACTAATTCAATCGACTTGTAGAAAGTATAACAATGAACGGAACTGCATGACATTTTGAAGTTATCGTCAGTTGAGAGAACAAAACTTCCTTCTCTCTCTAATGTATGATTTAATAGTTTTACTGTATGAGCGGACAAAATGGTGACAACTTGAAATTGTGCTTCTTACCTAACAAGCTATTTTAAAGAGTATTCGTAGCTAAAAGGCTGTTTTAAAGAGTATTCGTAGCTAACAGGTTGTCTGAAAGAGTGATGCTGTGTGGGAGCTGTCTAGAAAATTTTTCATCTTGAAATCGTTATAAAACTATTTTTCAATATTATTATTTCTTTGTGTATGTATGTGATTGTATGTCTTCAACTTTATCAATAGTTGAGCATCGTAAGAGTAGGTTCTCTATCATTGACAGTACAGGATAGAATTGAAAAAAAGTTTGTAGTCAGCATTCATTTATTTTTTAATATTGCAAGGGATAAATGCCTCAACATTATGCTTTATAAAAAGGTGGGCTTAGCAGTTGAAAGTTCTTAAACTGGAATGGCAGCTCAAAAATAAGGATGGGTTAACTTCCTTTGAAACAAATAATATCATGGAGTAGAAAAGAAAGTAGTCCATGTGGTTGTCTGCAACAAAGCTAGCAGTTACTTGGTGCGTTGGGGATAAAGGAAAACAAACTAGTGCGATTTGATCTCTCTCGAAAGTGTAGGTTGGGAAGCACTAGCATCTCATAGGTTTAACGTCTATGTTTGTGCATGTAGCATGCAAGCCTGGCTGAAATGCCACTTGAATCTTTTTCTATTTCCGCCTCTCTTCGTGGGAAATAATTTTGATATCAATGTGATAGTTTGCAAAACTTTACATCACCATTGTTAACCTACAGTGATTTATAAGGTTAAGTTTGTTTTAATAATGACAAATGTTTAATATAGAAATTAAAAACCACGCATATTTGAAAGGAAAAAAAAATAAAAGTCTAGTTAGGCTTTTTGAGACCTGAGAACTTGTTATGTATTTTTTAGGGTTTTTTTCCCTTCTCTTATTTAATAAGCAATCTAGCATATATGGATTTGTCAGTTTCAAGAAAGAAAAAAAATCATGCAGAGATGATACATATGTAATACCTTGCACACAAAAAAGGAAATTATAAGGATGTATAGTCTTATTTCATAAATATTGTAAACTCTGCAACTGTACTGTAAAAATGATATTTAATTTTCTTGTTTACTTGCATTTTGTTTGTTGTGTAGGATTATAATATTGTTTTAGAGATAATTCACACAAAGAGAAAAGGACATGTGTACCTGGTTGTGTCAATGCTCTGTTTCGAACTGACATATAATGTTGCTTCTCCTATATGTACATTCAGCGTTTCATCAAGAATGGGAAATAATTCTACCTGTTTTATGAATGATTACATTGCATCTTAATAATAATATTAACTTCCTGTGCAAATCATGAATTTTGTGTCCTTAATACCTGGCTTTGGTTGTTTTTTTTCCTTAATACCTGAGTTTGTTGGGTTTTTTTTTTTAAACACTATGATTATTTCACCTGATAAATGATATTTTAATTCAGCTCCGTTCTATAGCCTTCCTTCAAAAACATCTCTTCAGCTTGTTTCTTTTTTTTTATTTTTAGTGTGTCTTAAAAACACATACAGCACCCATTGACTCCCTCATCTCTCTTTTTAATTTTTCTCTCTATATGTATATCTTTCTCTCTCTCTCTCTCTCTCTCTCTCTCTCTCTCTCTCTCTCTCTCTCTCTCTCTCTCTCTCTCTCTCTCTCTCTCTCTCTCTCTCTCATCTATCTATCTATCTATCTATCTATCTATCTATCTATCTATCTATCTATCTATCTATCTATCTATCTATATATCCATCCATCAACCATCTATCTCTATCTGTCTCTACAATTATTTGATGTGTCTCTCTTTACCCTGCCCACTTCGGGGTCCTTTTTTTTTATCAGTTACCCGTGCAATGTAGCACATTCTCTCTCTGAAGGATTTGACACTTTTCACACCAAATATTTCAAAATCATTCCTGGCTTTTTTTTCTTCCTGTGAATTCACTTTCTGATATGATTATCATTCTCAATTACATGATGTTTTTAACTCATGCTCATAAGTCGATTGCCAAATGGATTGCATAATTGAATGTACCATGTATAATTGAGAATTTCCCTAAATGACTGGATGGACCTTTTTCACCCTTTTTCCCATCAGCATGAAGAGTATGCCCTCTGTTTGAATTTCTGGACTGCTCTAATTATTTCTGATAATGTTTGGCATCTTTCTCATCCCTTGTCATATTTCATTTCACCATTACACCATTCCATGTTTTATATCATATAGCTTGCTGATAACTCGTTTTTTCATTCTGTGTTCATTGTCTATTTATTTTCAAGAGACATTGCTTCTTACTCTAAATTAGTGTTGAATTACTCTCAATATTGAAGTTATTGTCACGTAAATCTTAACAAGCGTATTTTCATTTGAGAAAGAGGTCTACTCTATGCTTGGCCCCTATACAGTATATAAACTCTCTTCAATTATAATAGTTTTAAAAAAGGACCCTTTATCAAGATAAATGTGTATGATTTATACATTATGTCTAAAACGCTGTAAAATGATTGAATTTATTATCCATTTTTTTCTTCATATAAAAAAATATAGTGCCTATTAAATTGTCTGTTAAAATTTATTTCTTTGTACAAAATGCAAAACCAATGCAATTACTAAAATAATAACTATACATCAAATAATGTTGAAGGGATTTTTCTTTTTTGTTCCAGTTCCAACGGCTGATGAGATTAACATGACACCAGAGTCATCGCCTGAGTAAGTAGCAGAGCTCTACAGTATGGGTCTATATGTGATATCATAGGTATTATGTGGAGTTGGAAGTTTTCATAGTTAGGAGCTAGATAATTGTCAATGAAAATTTATAACCATAATTGATTCCTATAATAGAAGTCATGCCTACCCTCTTGTATCAAAAGTTAGTAATGGAAATAATGTAAGCCTGACTTAGATTCAAAGGATCAAAATTAAGATGAGCTTGTCATGCTTTCTAATTGAAAAATAGTAGGCATAGTTTTGTTTCTATTCTCTTTCATTAAAGGCAAAAAGAGGCCTATAACAGATCTTGTCTTATTGAAAATGAGATTTACTTTTTTCATATTGCTTATTAACTAGCCTTAACACCATCAAAATATTCCCTCTACCCCCCCCTCCCCCCCTTGCATTTTTCCCCAAACTGTTATATTTCTCCTGTTTGCCCCGGTTCGCTCGCCAGACTGGCCAAGCGGTCCTGGTTCGGAGGCCTGATGGGCATGGAGCAGGAGCACCACTTTGTGATGGTCCGGGAGAAAAACTTCTCGCAGGTCAAGGCAGACCTGGTGCACGCGTTCCTCTCGGTGAGATGGCACACAACCGTGTTCTCATTCAGGACATATGTGTGTTAAACTTTTTCCTTTTTCCATGAACCCTTTTATCTTTTGACCACGCAAGTATGCGCTCAAGCAAGCACATCTTTGAATTAAAGTGCATAAGCCCAATTTTGAAACAAAACTATCAAATGTTTTATTTTTAGGAAGTTTTTCTAAATACCGAGTACTCTAAAATAGTGTACACTTATTTCATAAGGCTTGAATAATGTGATGTGATGAGTTAACTCTTTTCTGTAAGTATTAAGTAAGGGTCTACAAATAAGCTACACTGCAACTGTTTCATTTCAACTAAAAACACAGAAGCATGAACTGTCAGTTTTAGTATAAATTATCAATGGTGAATAGTATTTTTATATGTGGTAGTCCATATGTTGAAACAACTTTCTTTGCAAAAATATTGCAGTTGTAGGAACATCATATAGATCTAGTTGTAGGCAAACCATTAACTGTTATTTTCTTGTATCTTGAACATCTACTTTTGGGAATCAAGGAATATTCAACTAAAGTTTAATTTTGGTTTTTATGCTCTATTCTTTCTTTTCAATCGTTAACCTTGGTTTCACAATCACCTCCTAAAGGTTTGTATTCCTCGACATGTGTCCCCTACCTTCCTCTTGCCTACTTTTCACAGACATGTGATCTCAGCCACTGTGTGGTCTCCACAACAACGTTCCGCGGCGAGTATCGGCGAGGCGGCGGCAGTTCCATGTTCTCCAGGAATGTTCGCTTCCAAGTGGACATCAGCCCAGCTCCGGGCGAGAGGGACGCTGCCTCGGCCACCACATTCTGTCTTACATTCACACTTGTTTCAGGTAGGACCACATTCTGTCTTACATTCACACTTGTTTCAGGTAGGACCACATTCTGTCTTACATTCACACTTGTTTCAGGTAGGACCACATTCTGTCTTACATTCACACTTGTTTCAGGTAGGACCACATTCTGTCTTACATTCACACTTGTTTCAGGTAGGACCACATTCTGTCTTACATACTTCCTCTTGCCTACTTTTCACAGACATGTGATCTCAGCCACTGTGTGGTCTCCACAACAACGTTCCGCGGCGAGTATCGGCGAGGCGGCGGCAGTTCCATGTTCTCCAGGAATGTTCGCTTCCAAGTGGACATCAGCCCAGCTCCGGGCGAGAGGGACGCTGCCTCGGCCACCACATTCTGTCTTACATTCACACTTGTTTCAGGTAGGACCACATTCTGTCTTACATTCACACTTGTTTCAGGTAGGACCACATTCTGTCTTACATTCACACTTGTTTCAGGTAGGACCACATTCTGTCTTACATTCACACTTGTTTCAGGTAGGACCACATTCTGTCTTACATTCACACTTGTTTCAGGTAGGACCACATTCTGTCTTACATTCACACTTGTTTCAGGTAGGACCACATTCTGTCTTACATTCACACTTGTTTCAGGTAGGACCACATTCTGTTTTTCATTCACACTTTTTTCAAGTCGATGCTAGCATACTCACAGCTATACTGAATGAAGATGTGTTATAAGTAGGCTATATAACGCATTCATTTGGATTTGTGGTGTGTGCATATTGATCATGATTTCTTTGTAATAACTTTTCTTTAAAGTTATCTCTGTAGTTGTGTCATTAATAGTCATTGAAAGGGAAGTGCCTGAGCATAACAAACAGGATGTGAGAATTTTGTGAAATAGATTGAAAGAGGAGCAGGAAAGTTAAAAGGGGTCTATATCAAAGTTTAATTCGTAAGGATTTTAGGAAATGGAAAAGTCAGCTTTTGACAATTATTACAAAATTGTTATGACAATTTCTCTTTCCTCTGACTTTTACCAGTATGAAAACATTTAGTATAAAAATATTTTCTTTAAGTCAAAACTCTGAAAAATGGGAATTCTAGAACTTTTATTTGTTAACAATGGGCACTGAATCAGACTCTTTGTTCCTACCACAGGGCCCTCACGACGCTTCAGGCGAGTGTGTGAGCATCTGCAAGCTCTGATATCTTCTCCTAGGGGAGAGAACCATCGAAAAATCAGCACAGACAGCACTGTCTCTTATTGCTCGGAACTGGTACCTGCCTCTTACTGTACACCACCGTCCTCTAAAGAAAACGGTGATGCTGATGTAAGTCAATATTGTAAATGTCAAAAATACAAAAATCTTATGAGCAAGAGCTTTACAGCGTCATTGAGGTAATGCTATGAAAGGTTTTCATCAAACAATTACTGTAAAAGCTAAATAAAGATATTTGTTTTTCTGTTGAATATAACAGTATCATCATCTTCATGTTGGCTTGTCGGTAATGTCTGACGTAGCCTCCCATACGACCTGCTTGAAGAGCTCTGTCTTGAGCGATCCTTCCTGCCTGGCTGCGCCTCCTTAAAAACTAAACCCGCCAAAGATGTTAACTAGCAAACTTTTACTTTTAGCAGGGAGATCAGAAAAAAATATATAGAACAAGTTGTTAATGACTGAAGTTTGAAAACCAATCTCATTACCAGCATCAACTGGAACAAGTGGAAGATAGGCCTATATCATCAAATAAACCGGGTTTGATTTCTCTTGTTGTTTTTAAGTCCTTCAAAAAATTCAAGCATTCCAATTAATAGTCTTCTTTTTATAATTCATTCTACATTTTCCTGTGTGTTTTTCTTAAAAGTTAAACTTCACAGTTGCAACTATAAAATAAAAATCTTGACACAATAGAGCTTTAAGGTTTAAGTCTATGCTTATCTTATTTGGTATGAGACAGACACATAAGGTCGAAAGTCTATGCTAGTCTTATTTAGTATGAGACATACTAAAATTCCTCTTTTTCATATTAAGTCACCTGGCTTAAAGCAAGCCTTAGTTATCCTAAGTCATAAGATTTCAATGTGACTTAGTAACTGAAAACATAAAAAGGTTTAATTTCCCACCTTTTTTCCTGACATGAGTAAACTATGTAGTGGACAGGATAGGCACCTATGTCTAAAATGCCCCAAATAATCACATATCAATCACACTGCAAATGAACTTATAAAAGGTCATACTTGGATCGTAAAAGTATCTTAATTTCTCTTTACAGAACCACGACAGAGAACGGAAACCACCTTTACCACCACGCAATCGTGACATGAGCAAACCGACAAATCGAAAGGCACTCACAGAGACAACATCCAATCGGGACAAAGTTTGACAATTCCTCAACCCGTTTAGTGAACAATTGCTTGAGCTTTGCTATAAACTTTTGATACATGTACAGTCTTAGAACAATTCTTGCTGTGGCAGTAGCACTGTTGCAACGTTATTTCTTTTGTTGAAATAGACACTTAGTTTTCTTATCAAATAAGTGCAAATCATATTTTACTTTGTTATATTATTGGTACCATATCTGTATTTAAATAATCATAAATATCACTATTTGGTCATGTTATTTAAGGCCACATATATGTATGGATTATCATCCTGTTTAAATAGATACCCTCAGAAGCATCAGTTTTGTTGTTGTTTTTAATTTGGGTTGTTTTAATACAATTATCTTGCCACTATTAGAAATCTAACTCTACTTTTGTTTTTACCATTCAAACTACTTCAAAACTTTAAAAAATGGCTAAGAAACAATGGAAGATGTAATCATTTTTATTTTCATGCTATTTTTAGTGCATTCATGTAAAATTGGTTGTTTTCTTCCTGTTGTCATTTTTGAACGAAATTTTGATTACAATAATTTAAGAAAAATTGTATCTGAAAAACATAGTGTCTATTTTCTTTTCTACGAGACTTAAAGGTCTTTCAATAGCAAACTTGAGATAAGAAAGCTCTTTAACAATTCAAAGCAGATGCGCGACATTTTCTTCAGGCATGTTGGAGGCTTTGCATTAATGTCTCAGTCCATCTAGTTGTATGCTGCATCAAATCCCTGAGACGAGAACCAGTTTGTACTTGTAATGCGTCATTCCTCAAGGCATTGCAGCTACAAGAAGTGTAATTGTATGAGTAATTGTATGAGTAGGCCTACTAAAACAAAGTTGTCTCACAACAAATGGCAGATCAAACATTTTGTTTTTCTTTCTTTCTTAACTTTCAACATACTATAACTGTACCTCACTGATCATTTTGCTCAACTATTGGAAGCGCAATTGCTTACCAATCTTACCACTCTCAGTACTTATGTTGGTACCTTCACGGTACTAATCAAAGAATGGTTTTAGTATTGCAAAGTATTTAATTATTCTAATAGCCCCTCTTTCCTTCATTTATTTGCCTTGTTTCTTCATATACATGTACTTACGTTATAATCAAGTTTTATAGCATAATTGTAGCGTTGCACACAGTGATCCCGAACATTCATAATTCATCATGCGCAATAGATGGAAGGAAAATTTTAAGAGTTAGTGACGTCAAAGCCCAATGAGTCAGCTAGCTACGCCATTAGATACGTCAGCAGGTAGATATTCAGCCTTCGTGATGATTGATAAAATTGAGCCTTTAAAACGGCTACTAAAATTGAGCCTCTGTATAACCTGTGTACCTGTGTATAATATATTTCAGGAGCCAGTGTAAAGCCCTTTTGTCTTTTTGGTTGCCCGGTGGCTTACAAGAACTTAGTAATTTAAGCATTGGGTTCGTCAGGTGGTTATAATTGTCTTTCTCTCACTTTCTCAGTCCTCTCACAAACAAAAAGCAGCACTGATGCAGAGTCTCAAAGTTTATTGAATGAAATGCACACATGTGTGATGTTCAGATCAGTAGAGCTGGGGGCTCACAAAGGTTCACAAAAGTTAATGATAGACTCAAGATCGTTAATCCAAAGTTTCAATTTTAGAAACTGTCCCATAGGTTCAATTTTATCAATCGTCCTGAAGGCTAAATATTGTTGATCTTCCAAAGGCTCCTCAAGGCTAGCACAAGGTCCCCCTGCCAACGAAATCATGGTGTTGGTCAAGTAGAAAGGCGTTTGTTAGATGTTCGAATGTGAAATAGGTTTAGGGGATATATTTTTTATGCAATACGGAAGGACCACTTCCTAATGGATTTCATTTTAAAATTAGGATATAATACCACATTTATTTTTGGGTAGTGTTGGTGACTTACAGGATGGGATGGGGGTCGTTCTGGGCTTGTCTTCAGGCTTTTCTGATCAACTGCTGACGTATCTAATGGCCTAGCTGGCTGACTCATTCGGCTCTGACGTCGCGAAGATGATGCTTTATAAGACTTGATAACGTATATGTATAAAGGAACAAGGGAAAGAAATTATGGAAAGAGGGGCTATTGGGATAATTAAATACTTTGCAATACTAATACCATTTTTTTTTTATCAGTACTGTAAAAGTACCTACCCCTCTGTACTGTTTATCATAGAATGGATGAGTAATCAATTGTGGGTCTGCACTGTTGGCCATACCACCCTCTGACAATCCAAGTAGATAATTCAATTCATGCCATCTTATTCTGTCATTAATCTTTTTTTCTTGGTGTATGCAGTACACAGGTTGAACTGTTCATAATTAATAGCTTTTAATGTGGTAAAAGAAAAAAAAAAAAGAAAAATAGTTGCGCTGCAGGACTGAATCTCTCCAAGACTAAGTACATGCAGAGCTTGATTCTTGAGGAAACCGAAATCAGTCTAAAAAAACTTACACTGGGAATCGCTTGCACGTCTACATATTATCTGTAGGCTTACTGTACTTGCATTTATGGTTTAACAAAATTTTGTTGCGTTTGTTAAGAGAAAACGAGCTTGTCTGTGCTGTGCACAAGGCTTAAATTTTGGAGGATATTGTTTTATTTTTGTCAGTCAGGAGGAGCATCACTTCTTATTGAAGAAGAAGAATCACAGAAAGCAGAATGAAATTTATATTTTGAGAAGTTGCTGGGGTTTGTTTTCCATTTCCTCATCTTTGTTATAAATATTATCTGAAGCAATCTTTCAACATGCACACTTTTTTTCATTCTTTCTTTCAGATCATTAAACCATTAATACCTTCACATAGACTTTATCTTATGTAGTTGTAAATTGACATCCCAACGACTTGTTTTTATGGATTTATTAATTGAACTTGTGAAAAGTCTGATATGTGTGAGAGTTTGTAATATCAAATTAATGAACATGTTGCAGAATGTGTTAAACAAATAGGTTGATCATGGATATTTTAATATGTTTGGTTTTATTTTTGACTAATTATGAACTTTTTCTGACTGGAAGATCTTGGGGATACATCTCCCAAAACGCATTGTGACTCTTAATCCACAACGAATTTATAGTCACCGATAGATCTAGTTGGTTTTTATACTTTAATCCGTCAGTTTTTCTATTTCAATTTGCAGTATAATTGAATGTAATAGAAAAATCAAAACTGTTGGTTACATGCAAATAATTTTCTATCTGTTTCTAGCTATGAAGGTTTGGGGCTAAATTTGTTTGTTTGTTTTTTTTTAAAGAGATTTTGTTCAACAGCAAATAAATCCATTTAATCTTTTTTTGTAATCCTTGAACTCAAGTTTGATGACAAAGAAAGACGTCAGCAAATTGTTTGATAAATTAGAAAGCAGTCAGCAAATGTTTTTATAACTTAGAAAGTGGTCAGCAAATTGTTTTTATAAATAAGAAAGCAGTCAGCAAATGTTTTTATAAATTAGAAAGTGGTCGGCAAATGTTTTTATAAATAAGAAAGCAGTCAGCAAATTGTTTTATAAATTAGAAAGCAGTCAGCAAATTGTTTGATAAATTAGAAAGCAGTCAGCAAATGTTTTTATAAATTAGAAAGTGGTCGGCAAATTGTTTGATAAATTAGAAAGCAGTCAGTAAATTGTTTTATAAATTAGAAAGCAGTCAACAAATGGTTTGATAAATTAGAAAACAGTCAGCAAATTGTTTGATAAATTAGAAAGCAGTCAACAAATTGTGTGATAAATTAGAAAGCAGTCAGCAAATTGTTTGATAAATTAGAAAGTAGTCAACAAATTGTTTTATAAATAAGAAAGCAGTCAGCAAATGGTTTTATAAATTAGAAAGCAGTCAGCAAATTGTTTGATAAATTAGAAAGCAGTCAGCATATTGTTTGATAACAAAGAAAGCCGTCAACAAATTGTTTGATAAATTAGAAAGCAGTCAGCAAATTGATTGATAACAAAGAAAGCCGTCAACAAATTGTTTGATAAATTAGAAGGCAGTCAGCAAATGGTTTGATGAATTAGAAGACAGTCAGCAAATTGTTTGATAAATTAGAAAGCAGTCAGCAAATTGTTTTATAAATAAGAAAGCAGTCAGAAAATGGTTTTATAAATTAGAAAGCAGTCAGCAAATTGTTTTATAAATTAGAAAGCAGTCAAGAAATTGTTTGATAAATATTATTAGAAAGCAGTCAGCAAATTGATCAATCAGTAACTATGCACTACATGTACTTCCTTTTCCCCAGAATGCAAAAAAAAAATAAAAAGATTTCTCAATCCCAAAACAAATCAGGATTGCAGCATTAGCAGGAATCGAATATTCAACACATTTGTATGTTTGAAATGGGATGCTTACTGTCAACAACAAAATTAATTTTATTGTGAGCATATGGTAAATTATGTGAATGTTCCAAATGATGAGGAATATTTTGTTTAATATAAAAATATGTATGAAGGTCTGCATGTATTGCCTGAGTGTTGAAATTCAATGTTGCTGTGTGTGAGTATATTCCGTATATTGTACTTCAGTTGACGGGGATGTAGAAGTGCTGGACGATACATTTTGTCTCCCTTAGGTATAGATTGTAAAGACTTCACCTCAAAACAGACATAAGAACGTTTTATATTATCTTTATATATTGAGATTGTGTGAGTATTTTTTGCACATGTTGGTGGTACATCTAGCTTTGAAACACTCCAGCGTTGCATTTGACTTATTAAAAGTGCTAACTTATTCAGCAGGGACATGGGAAATACTGTTCTACTTCACTCTCTTGTTCTAGGCGGTGGGAATAATTATATACGCATAGACCTATGTCCTACATAAAATGAGCTTGTATCATAATAGTATGGATCTGTGAAAAAAGGAAACAAATGGTTTAATCTTAATTGCTACTAAAGCAAACATAATATAATGATCTCACATCAGGGCTTAAATAAAAAGACTGCTGTGTATCTTTGCAAAATATTTGGACTTCATAAATATCTTTTTCAGATTTTTGGTCCAGAATGGATGATGACATGCCAGAAGTTGTTAAGTTTTTCCCTATCAGTTAATGTTTTATCCTTCAATGACTCCTAATGACAGACGTTCTTTTGAACAACATAAATATAATTTAAAATAATTCGAGAGAAAATTACTCTTTAGTTTTACAGCGTCATAAATGAACATTTACTGATGGCTTAAACTAGCAACCAAGAAAAAAGAAATTAACTCCATGGAGGTCATTTATATTTTTACAAAACTGATCTGTTGTGTTGAGAATTTTGGTAATGTGACTTTTTTATCCAGAAACAAAATTTATTTCTGGCCAAAACATTTTTAAGGTTTTATGGTGAAGTCCGGAGAAAATTAAAGAAGAAATTGCCTTTTATATATATATTTCATAACGGTTGCAAAAAGTTCTGGCTACTTGTGAATTAGATTGGTGAAGCTCATTTAAAAAAAAAAAAGATTTCTTTTTAATGTCTGGACTCGAAAAAAAAAAGAAAAAGAAAAGGTTGAAATCACAGAACAGTTATAGTGTTATTTATCCATCGCATAATCATAATAGACTTAAATGTATAGGCCCTATTAAGATTTGTGCCATTTTTCACTAAGGGGATTTTTCAATTTTTAATGGGGTTTGTTTTCCAATTTTGAATCAACAGTTTGAAAAAAAAATAAAGAGAAAGGTGTTTGTGTGTTCTCATGCGGTGAGAACAAATCAAAGCATACTACTATTACTAATACTAGACCAAATCTAAGTTTTGAAAAACTCTCCCTTGACCATGTGGTTACGTGTGTTTATTTGTGAACCGCTGTTGTGTAATGTTAAGTATGCTGAGAAAACTGTGAGGATGCTCACTCTCCTATTCCTACTTGTATGATTAATTCAGAAGGCATTACATTTCTTTGTGTACTCAATTTTGCTATCGTATGCCAGTAGATTCCTTTGCGAATGCTAATGGTAGCATTCTGGTTCAACCCACAGAACCTGTGTCTAGATTTAGTTTATTGTAAACGTTTAATGTAAACATATGCATTTTACAACATTTGTCTTTATGATTACAATGATATAAAAATCAATAAATTTGAGGGGAAAAAACCTTGCTTGTCAGTTAATGATATAAAAAGTTATTTTTCTTTAATGTGCTTTATTTTCATTTGTTGGCTTCTTAATCCTACAGTGTCGCTACTATTTAGTGTGTGGTGTTGGGCTGGATTTAGTAATTTATATAGGGGTCATAAAATGTACTAGCAGACAGCACAAATTTATTTTAAACCATAAAACCTATACATTTTTTGAAAGCTGAAAGGGTGTAGACAATTTTGAAGCAGGTTTTGGTACCATACCATACTTTCAAAGCCAAGGTCAGGTTGCTAGTCTACAAAATAATCACTTTGTCATCAAATTACTTAAAAACCAACATGTTTAGCTCCAAAAAATAGGATAAAAGTTGTAGATAATTTATTCAGCTTTCAGAAAATGTATTGGTCTAATAGTCTCACCCCAAGAATAAACCAGCTATAGCAGATTCATGCAACAGAAAAAGTGACCATAAACTTCAAGAATGATTCCAAGTTTTCTCTCTAACCATTGCCAACACAAAAGAATGCCTTGTACAAAGCATGCAGAAGTAGATTGAGTACTTAGCTGGCATTGTTTTTTAGGTCTCTTCATCAACTAGATCTACATCTCTGTTTCTATCTACTTCTAACTCAACTGCTCTTGGCACTGAATTGCTAGGTCTAGATCTAGATCTAACTACTGGCTCCTCGCCTCCTTCACTGTCACTACTAGATTTAGATCTACTAGACTACCACTACCATCACTAACAATATCAAAATGATCATCACTCTCACCATCTAAGACATCTAAAACTTGTTCTCGAGTAGGTAATTTCCTTCCTGATGAACCTGCTCCTTGGTTATATATTGTGGCTTTCAAGAGAAAATCGAGTGTCAACATGTAAACAAACTTACAAAGTATAAGCTGAAAACAGCTGTTATCTGCATTCCAAACCACACTGAAAGGAAGTGGAACTCCTTTATTCCTGTAAGAATGGTTTCGATTTATTTGGCGGTGTAGAGAAGCTTTAGTCAGCCATAAAATAAACTCTTTTGATTGGCCGTAACTACAGCAGCTTCTTAACAGCCGATTTTTCTGCCGTTAACACGTCTAGGGTTAACGTAACCAACTAGGCTATTTTATCAGTCACAGCACAAACAAAAATTCCACTAAAATTGCATCATTTTTATTTTGAAATAAAATAAAACACAAATTTATCCACTCTAACAGAATCGATCACACCCTTTAAATGGTAAATACAATTGTTCAGGCTCATGTTTATGTTGGCATTAATAAATCATTATCTTCAATCTGCTTAAGATTGGCACATACTATCTTGCTATGAGCTAAGGAAGTTTGATAAAAGAAATGCATTAATTAACTGCATCATGGATCAAATCAACCAGTTGTTTCTTCAATCTTGAAATCTTTGGCAACAGTTATTATGTGTGCCTAAAATTATAAAGCTCATTGAATTTGTTTTATTCGAAATTTGAATTTTCATCTTAATCACACTGATAATTTTTAATTTTACATTTATTTTATATCACTAACTATTTCTCCCCGATATTATTTGCGTTTTTTTTCTCTAGGTCAACAAATGGTGTTTCCATATTTATTGTACTACTAATTGATTAAACAAGCACGGTCAAAAACAAGAAAAAGATTTAAAAGCAAACAAGCGTGCTGAATGGTCTGGTAAAGGTTTATTTGTCCCCCAAGTTGTTGGGCAATGGGACGCAGATGAAACAGCACTTTCAAATTTCTTTTGTTTCATTTGTGTGTGATTGGCTAAAACATGACACATTCAATATTCTTAACAGTGATAACACAAAATTTAAAAAAAAAATGATTTAAAAAAAACATACAAATGGAACAGCAAAACAAAGCTCTGTTTGCGCTTCTAGCAGCTAGGAGAGACAAAATCTACAGGAACTTAGGATTACAATTTTGATCTAAACCAAACTAGATCTAAAGTACTGCTATAGAATCTCTTCCTTCAAAAAGAAAAGCATCAACATTTTAAGTCAGCAATGCTAAATTGTAACAATTTTTCGCCCCAACACTAATTTGCTAACGTGAAGTAAAATGAAATAATTAACCAATGTAAAGGATTGCTCTTTTGAAATTCTAACCAGCATTTTCATGATCTAAGATAGAGAGAGAAAAAAAGCATCCATTGCATTCTTTACATTTAATGTAAACTAAAAATCAATCGCAAAAGCAATTTATTGATCTCCAGGGACGACTGAAGGTACAACCTCTCAAGCCAGCCGTGGACGGCTAATAAAAAGCAAAAACATACAAGTAACATTAAACCAGTCTGGAGTTCTGGAGGGAAGAACTTTCCTGCCAGGTTTCAGAGACAATGACAGAGCAGCCTTCTCAACCAAATTCTGAGAGCTGACTCATTCACTTCTTGAGCATTTTCTACTTCCCACTATAGAAAAAAAATGACAGGTAAATGGAAATAGATCTAGAAGCGCATTTGTGAGCCAGTTTGTCGTTGATTCTTACACAGGAAATTCCAACATTAAGTTCACAGAGATGGAGCTGATTGCCATATAGTCTGTCGCTTTAGTATTCTTTGCTCTAAACACAGCAATTTAGAGCAAAGAATACTGATTTGTCATTTTGTTTTAGGGAATGGGAAAAAAGAAAATAAATTGTTTATTAAATAACAGCCCTTTAAACTAAGTAGGGTAAGCACATCTATGAATCTGTTTAGATAACACAATATGCCATAAGTGCCCTTTAGAGAGCAAAAACACACGTCGCCTATTCATCTTTCTCCTTGTATCCATGCACAAGAGGATAGACGAAAACATGACAAGGTGTCCACCCTACATTTATCCTTGTTCACTTCTTACGGTCAATGATTTAGGCTAAAACCTTTTTGGTTTAAAAAAATTACACTGAAATTCAATTACTAAAAGAAGAAAAAAAAAAAAAATGAATCAATAATACAACTTCTTTCACAGTCTCCCGCTTTCGTTACAAGAAAAAAAAAGCAAACCCTAAAAACTTTCTCAAAGCAAAAGAAAACTTGTAAACTAAAAACCAGCGCAGCGACCCCTGTAGAGCGCAGGGCTTGGCCCAGGCCTGTCCGTCCCGCTTCACTGGGCTGGAGTGGTGCGGCTGTACTGGCCAGTGCGCGGAGCTCCTCTGGGCGCGCCCTGCCCCCCGCCTCGTGGCATGCCCCCACGCATCCCTGAAACAGTTACCACAGAAATATAACAACGTCACTGGGTTGCACATAAAACGTACTACTCCAATGGAGAGAAAAAAAGCAGAGCTTGATTTAATCTTTTAAACAACACCATCTGATTCGGTTTTAATTTACACTGAAAACAAATATGTAATATAAGTCTATTTAAAAAGAACGTTATCCAAAACATTGAGGAATATGAAGATCAAGCTGTGCATCTTTTTCTTTTTAATTACACTTTATGAAAGGAGGTCTAAGAAAAAGACAGAGTTTGCTCTGACCTCCAGTTCCGCCGCGGCCCATGCTGGCAGTGCCACCCCGGTTGTTGTAGCCCGGCCCTCCCTGGCCCCCGGGGCCGCCCATCCCGCCACCTCGTCCTTTGCTGTAGACCTGGTTGCCAAAACCTCCGCCTCCAGAGTTAGCAGCGTTGTTGTAGCCTCCCTGGAAGCCGTCCGACCTGTAGCCTGCGTTAGCTTGGTAGCCTTGGTAGGTGCCGCCTGAGGATGGAACAAACAGGGTCAATTGTAGAGACCTACACTGCACTTAGCCTCAGGCTGTTTGAAATCAAAAGGTATTGCAGGCAAAACAGTGTGTAATTTTATGTAAAAGTTAATTGGGGTATGAGTATCTGATTGACACTGGTTATACAATTCAAATGTTTGTATGAGAAAATTAAATGGTAAATTGGTAGGGAGCACTCCCAACAATTTCAAATCCATGAGCTGTAAAACCTGGTTATCTAAATTGAGTGACAATTACAAGTGTATATAGCAAATCTGGTTACTTGGTTATCTTTTAGGGAATTGATCTTTTTTAGTTCCTGCTGATTTTTTCCCACCTGCAGTGTGAATCTTTCAGGGTGGTTCAGTAAACTATTGCTACAAAACAGTGTTAAAAGAACATCTACACCTTCACAATTAGGTACTAGGAGTACGATTTATATGTTCCTGCCTGATTTCACTAACTCATCTAAATCATAACCCATGTGATGCTTTGAAGGTGGCCAGACAGCCAGATGGCCAGCCTGGGTCTCGCACGGGTGACTGGGTGTGAAAACAATGGGGTTTGACACGACTTCACCTGGTTGGCTGACTTAAGTGTTGCGCTGATATCGCCGATATTTTGTTCCATTAATTCAATTGATAAGTTCATAAAACATATGTCTATTACACTGAGAAGTTGGTTGATTTCACTATCTTTGTTTCTGCTTTTTATTAATCGATTATTACTAATCGTGTGGGAGGAATATGTGTCCAGAAAACTTGTAGCCCCAATTGAAAGTTCTACAATATAGAAATGGAAATATCAGCTGCAGATTAAAACATCTGACGCCCTACTTGTCAATCCAGAGCACTAATGCTGGAGATATCTGGCGCCTTATATCGCTAAAAAATGCAATCTTCAAAAATATGTGATGTCCCATAGGTTTCCTACAGAGATGGGCGGAAAAAAAGCGGTGACACCAAAGATTTGAACCTTGGACCTCCTGCTCCTCAGTCCCGAGCACTGGACACTGAGCTATCTTTACGCCCCTACTAAGCCAACGCTAATAATATTTAAATTTAATTAGATCTACATCCCACAAATTTCTAGAAAAATATCAGACAAGATTTTGGGCCACCTGTTGAGTACCGCAAAATCTGCTTGAGAATGCAGGCCACGTGAGGCGCTAGTGATCAAAGATTATCAAGCGAAGCACCGGCAGTTACAGTACATGCCAGCCTGCTATCTAAAGAAACTCAGTACAATGTAAAAGTGAGCCAATTGCAATTACAAGAAGAAAACAATCACATCGAAGGCGATGAAAACCAAAATTTCACAAGGAAAACCGGAATATCACCCGATTTTAAATAAATAACGGAAAGATTCCGGAAAGAACAGAATCAGTGGCAGGTTTGATGTACTGTTATAATGAAGAAAGGCCTGCATCAACTAACCTCTGCCTCCCCTGCCTCCAGTGTTGGTGCCCCCTGGACCCCCGGCCCCGCGGTTGAAGCCGTTCTGCATGCCTGGCCCTCCGGTCCTGCTGGCACCGCCGCCGCCAGAGCCTCCGCGGCCGCCCCTGAAGCCACCGCGCCCGCCTCGAGAGAATCCGCCACTAAAGCCATTACCTGAGGGCGGAAAAGTCGTGTTGCTTAGTGCCCAACATCAGCACTATATAGGCTATACTGTGGACCAGCCCCAAGACTAACGTCTGACAATTTTACATGCTACCTCACAGAGACATACTAACATTTGCCTGAGGAGGAACATATGGTTTAAACCTTCAATTTACTCACCATACCGTGGAAAAAATTATTTGTTTTTAGGTGTTTGCTTTATTTTTCAATTTAGATTAGATACTTATAAAATACAGTGGACATTTTTGTTTGAAATTCATTTATACTCAACTGAAATTTTATACATTCCTCAAATTTCCTATTTCACAATTTTAAAAAGTAGAGTCAGTTTTCACCTTTTTTGTTTATATCCATTAAAATATTTTTTAAAGAAAGAAAAACAGATACAAAATTTAAAAAGCAAAATTGTTCAAATGAGGCAAGATAAAACCGTAATAAGCAAACACCAAGAAACTAGACTTCACACCTCGTGATTGGCCTGTTTGCTTCACCATACGTCAAAGCCTGCTCATGAAGCTGATGGAGCACACAAGACCAAATAAGTTGCACCTTTTCATTGCTTGATATTTTTAGTACAGAAAGTCAAATATTGAGTCCTAAGTGAAGTAGACAAGGTGTACTATAACAAGATGACGTCTCAAGGTCGTCTACAAGTCACCCACTAATAGCGGGCTCCCCACTGAGCTGGGATCACAGAGCTACCCTTTATATCGGCGCCCAGCAGCGCTCAGTTGAGAGCGCTAAACCCTTAAAGTAGGCGCTCTCCAGAGCCATGGTTCACAGTGAAAATCCTCCAAAGCCCAAGCAAAACCTCAGCGATAATGTCTTTGGACATACACACAGGTCAGGTTCTCAAGCCGAATGCAGGTGCTTTACTTTCCCTCTTAACACTCCAAAGTAGTTGTTCCGCTTTTATCCTACACTACAATGTTTATTAGTGTAAATATAAACATTGCTGTAATGTACAAGAGTAGAGAAACTGTCTGTATAAGTGAACTTCAGCTATGTATTTTTTTACACTGTAAAATGCTTTGTGCTTCCTGTAGCTAAAGCGATGTGTAAATGAACTAATTACCTTGATAGACGTGCTGGAAGTCCCCAGAGCCGCCAGACTGGCTGCCGTAGTCCCCGTTGGTCTGGCCGCTGGGCGGCGGAGGGCCCTGGACACTGGCAAAGTCTGCAGGCAGCCCGACCTGGTCCCCTGTGGCAGAGTTTGGTGGGACAGACGGGGGCGGGACAGACACTGGCATCCCCTGGCCTGGACCACCCGGAACCTGCCACGACACGGGGGAGGGGGACAGTTATATAAGGCAAGTTCCACACAGACTAACATTCATACAGCCTCAACAAGGCCTTTGTAGGGACAAGGGACAAATACTTCAAATCAAAGCTCACACCTGAGGACATGACTAAAAGTGAAAGACTAACTGTCCCTACCAGGTTGGCAAATTTCTTACTCTTCTAAATTTTTATATTTCAAATTTGTATCTATAATAAAATTGATTATTTTTAAAAGTATACACAGAATAAAGCACATGCCTCTATGTGCAAAAAATACTAAGACATCCTTGAGAAGGAGTTATAAACAGTCTTAAGCTAGCTATAGTTCTATTAATAATACTTATATTCATTATAATTATGGCCTACAATGCATAAAGGCAATCTAAATGGGAAAAAGTGATCTCTCCCGCTGCCAACACCTCCTCTTCTTGGAGAGGGACTATTTTTCATTGCCTGAGTCTCTTTGATTTTAGTTTCACTTGAATCTGGATTATTTTTCACTGTAGCGTCTATTTCCTTTGCACACCCAAGTTTGTTCTTATTCAAAGTCTTCATGACCATACCAGCCGTTGTTCAATTACTAAGGGTTTTTAAAATCAGCCGTATATTCAAACCTAGTACACCAGTAGTGTTGTATCCTAAAAATGAGATAACTAGATTTCTACCTAGACATTGCTTAATCTTGAACGGTTATAACGCGATCACGTATCTGTTAGAGCCTATCTATATCTAATTTACACTCTAGAAAAAGAACCATTGGGTAAGAACTAAAATCATGATTAGCCAAATGGACGTCTTGTATTTTTTTGGATTTTTTCAGTTTTGCTTTCAGCGTATTTCTTCTGACCATTTGGATTATCGCGTTTGAATCAGTAAACAATTCTTAACACTGAGATCAGCTTATCTAGCCCCAGATCAGCAGTGGATACAAACGTTCGTCACATCGATAAAAAAATTATATCAGGAAAAAAAAACTATCGATGATTGAATAATATCACCAATTTGCCATGTTGATTATGCACGCTATTGACAGCTATCGATGAGGCAACAGTACGGTTCAGTGTTTATAATACATGTACAATAAATCGAGGAGCCCACGTTCAACCACAGGGCCATTTGTATAATGGTCATGGAATTATTAACTCGTACATTTCTTTGGATTACAAAACCGATGATTGTTAACTCGGGAGGAAAGGAGGAAAATACATTCCGAGGAAAACCACCATAACTATTGAAAGATTTTTATTAGTTTTTGTAGACTTACCTGAGTATAGATTGATTGGAATACTGGTGCGCTGGCATTCATTTGAAATTTCTTCTGCTGCTGCTGCCGTTGCTGATTTTGGTCAAGTTGGTTTTGATCCTGAAGGGAATGAGTGTTGATAACAAAAGTTGTCAATGTTATGCCATAGCCCAACAAAAAAAAAAAGGTTTCTTTTGTACTTTCTAAACATTTTTAAACTTAAAAGCTTTGATACTTAAAACAAATATTGAAACATATTTAAAACTATTTTAAACAATTTTATAATTTCATGCCATGCTGGTCAAACAAAACTCAGAAGAAATAATTCAAATGAGAAAAACCTAATTTTCTTACACTGCTATTAGTAGTGTCAAGAAAAGAAAGAAGATTTCCTGATTAGTTCACAAAAAATGCAATAAAAAAAAGAAGAACAAAGAGCAAAGATATAGGGTTGAATGATCATTTTCCATCAAGCAAAGGAAACAGGTTCAGAGGAGATGCAAGCTGCAGGTGAATAGAGATATCTATACATCTTGTTCCATCACAAAAACCACTGTTTGAAAGTGACGGAAATGTGCGAGGGAAGAATGGATGGGGGGGGGGGGGGTGGCATATTTTCTAGAATTTTGTGGCCGATATATATCCATCTAAAATTGTATCTTGATCTGCTGTTTTGGAGTAAAATATAATCTCCTAGTCTAAGAGCCCTGAGCCTGATTACTAGGTGACAAGGTCCTACTGACAACAGAATTTCATAGCGTGATTATTAGTTGAGTAAAAAAACAACATTCTTCAGTTCATCCTGACAGGATTCTCTTATTCGGAACTAGAATGTTGACAAGTTAATTTATCCCACACAATTTGTTTTTTTTTTTTATTTATGATGCACACATCCGTCACAGGTTAGTCAAGGAATCAATTTTCCAGAATAAACACCAAAACATTAGAAATTAGGGAACTTTTAAATACAATATAAAAGCGCAGACAAGTTATGAACTATGTTTTATGTGTGAGGTGATTGGATGGAGAAAAGCAAATGTCAATTTCTGAACTCACTGCCAAAAATTCTTTATCCAAAATTCAGATATTAAGATCAGAAAAAACATGCAGTGTCATTTGTTCACACTATCACAAACTCTCGAATACTCGGGTACAACATTAAAAAAAAAAATTATAAAAGAAAGTGGTGATCAAAATAAAGGTAAAAATAAAACATATCATCCAGGCTAATAGTAAATAATATCTTTTAATGAAAGATAGTTCAGTACTTCCAACGACCAACAATTGATTGTACTTAAGTCTTGAAAAGTTGATTTTTTTTTTTGTACCTCATTACACGTTAGGGATGGAATTTATATTGGCTATAATGAAGATTTGGTTGGTTGGTTAGCAACATGGCTATATCACCAACAGGTCCCAGGATTCATGGCACACGGAGCAGGGAGATCAAGAATTGAGTTTCAATCCAGTCTTTGATATACAGACACCAACCCAACCATGATAAGAAATACAGACATCCAGACTAGCTGGCTCTCAAAAGCAATCACTACAATATCAAGTAGGCTTTCACTTTCCCTTCTAATAGCTGAAGTTTTGAATAGTTTTTGACTTTAAAAAAATGTTCTTATATTTATGAATCTATTGAATATTGAATACCAGTTCTTTTGTGTCCAACATCATGCAATACCTGATATTTCTATCTCAATGTTTCAAAGATAGAGAGAAATGTGAAGCTTTAAGCTCTTCGAAGAGGCACACAGAGCATGGCAGCAAGTTGTGTTCATGCCCTTTTTGGAAACATTTTGCCTCTACTTCCGTCCGGTTGTAGTGTGCCCCTTCAAAGAGATCAAAGCTGACAGAAATGGCCGGGCTTATTGTGAGGTAATACAGAGCAAGCCATGCACTCAATCCTAAGGGGAAAATGTGGGTCATAGTTATAAAAAAAAAAATTAAAAAAAAAAGATTTTTGAGCCACTCTTGACAGAGATTTAGAAATGGAAAGATTGAAGTAGTCGTCTCATCGAATGATTCAGGTTGCGTGCCAACTAATTACGGAAATAATAATTCCATATCAAATTTGCAAGGGGAGAAGGGAAGAAAACTTTTCAAATTATTTTCAAAGTGAATACTGAATGGAGTTCAAGTGGTTCACTGTTTGTTGATCGGTGTGTTAGTGCGCAACCTTCTTCCTGATGTAAGACTGCTACCGTGGTTCCCATGCCCTACCTGTAACGATGAGGGTGGCATGGGAATGGAAGGAGGTATGTCATAGGGCGAGTGCTCTCCTATCATGTTGGCCGCAGCGGTCGCACCGGAGCCGACCTCGTCGCCAGGACGGACCCCAGTTGGGCCGGGCGGGTACCGACTCTCCTGCTGCTGGAAACATGTCACAACTTATACACCCTTGGCGGCATGGAAAAACAAGCTCAAAAACTCGTGTAAAAACGGCACCCTCTCGAGTTTATCAAGAAAATTAAAAAACCCAACCAATTATCATTTTCTACTTATTTTGTTTCTTTCTAACAGTTCTTTTATCATTTCAAGGCCAACTGAATAAGGAAGAGATAGATAAATGGCAAGTTTTGAAAACATTGACCACATGAACAATAAAAATATATGCTCCATAATTGAATAACAAAACAAATGATGCCTTCAACTTGATTCTTACCCCCCAGGCTATAAAAATGTTCAATCTATAATATTATGACAATCTTATTCAGTAATCTAAAATCATAAGATACAAATGAATATGAATTTATACTTTTTTTACTTCCTGGCAACTTGTGATATTAAGCCTTTCTTGTTTCTATTGAGTGACGACCATCTTGAAAACTAAAGTCAGCTTCCTGCTAACAATAGCAGCTATGTTGTTTCATTTTTGCAGCCAGATAAAGAATGGGCAAACGGAATCTTGAAAAAGCCTTATAACGTATGAGATCTTGTTCAGTTGAAGACAACTGAATTTTCTAAATAATAAAGACATGGAAATTAGATTTATGGTTTTTAATTTTTGAAACGCTTGATTCTTCTTTAATTGAACAGAAATTTTAAGCAAACATGCATCTAGCATCAACACATCAAATTTAGAGAGAGAATAAAAATTAGACAGCCTTTAGAGAAAAAAGACAAGTTAACACTAGGAAGAGTCCAAATTATATTTCTTGGTATATAAAACACCATGTTTTATCTCTTGATTTCGATTAACTCTTGCTGCATCTATCTATATAAATAATCTGGGTTAGGTCTAGTTTGAGTTAGACCTGATTAGTTTTGAAATGACAGTGCCCACAGTAGACCAAGATCTCTACAGTTGAACGGAATCAGGCAGAGAGCCTTCACAGATCGCCAGTTCTACATGATATCTACATAGTCTGTTAAAAACAAGCCAAATTACATATTTTAATACAGTGGAACACACTTAAACAGAAAACGTCTGCACCGAAAGAAAGAAAACAGCTGAACCAAAAAGAAATCGAAATAATTGTGGTTTTCCTTCTTTTTTTCTTTTGCTGGCTGGGTGACAGCTCTGCGAACAAACTTAGGCGAGGTTAAATTGTTTGCAGTGGTACAGGCTCGCACACGCGTTGAAATTGAAAGCTGAGAGTGGAGAATTCAAGCCTTGAGAGAAGGAATAGGTTAGGAAGAAGGAGAATGAGAGATAAGCTAAGAGTGATTCGCTAATCATTTGTTACACAAGTTTGGGTGCCGGCTACTTTTGATTGGCTTAGAATAGAAATGTTAATACGAATGACCTAGTGTTTTCTTTTTCATGGCACGCGTTTTCTTGAACCCCACTCTAGATTCTCTTCACAACCTAAGAGGCTAAGACTAAGTGGAAGTCCATCATATTTGTAGAGCATTAAATTGACGTTTTTCACTTCACACAATCCTCACAAGGTGGACTTTAATTTGAGACAATGTCATAAAGAAATCACACAGCTTACTTACTGAAATTCACGTTTCACACCCCGAAAGGAGTTAATGTTGAGAGAGAGGTCAACAGGTTGAATGAGTGAATGAGAGATAAAGTGAAATAAGGAAGACCTGTGTAGTCTAGATCTAAATCAAGATCTTGAGTGAGAGATAGGGAGAGGGGGGAGGCGGAGACAGACAGACACGCAAATAAAGAAGAATCATAATTCAAGCAACTCTTATAGTGCCTGTTGTCATTCTTTAAAAACCTAATCAGACAGACAAAAATATGCTCGATATGGTCTGAAAATCCATTTGGACTGAGATTGTCGGATAATTTACATGTCTGTGATGAGAAAAAATGACAAAAACAAAAATCTGCCAAAAACACGGAATATCGAACTCTACATTTTGAACAATTGTTGGCAGACGAGAAAAAATAGAAAAGGCCAAAGGGATTTCAGCTGTGTCTCCAACATTCTAATAGCAAAATGCATAAACAAAACGGAAAAAACAACAAAATAAACATCTTTTACTATGTTTTCCCCTACTCTCTTGGCTAAACTTATTTCACATGTGTTTAAACAAGGGAAATTACCAAATTCTTAATTGATATTTCATGGATTATGCCCCCTTCTTTTTTTTAAGTTTAATCTTGACTATGTTTGAACAAAAATATGTTTAAACCGAAACTGAGTTAGACCCCTAAAATGTCAGTTTAACTGTGTTCCACTGTATAGGCAAAAAGGACTACAATTAGTTTTTTATCTTTTATTTTTCCTTTCATGGATTGCCATATCATTCAGTCCAGTTGACTTTGTTATGGCCAGGCACACAGGCTAGTCTGGATTTGAACCCTCCGTTTTGTGACTTGATTCATACCATTAAGATTAAATACAACTCCCATCAAGTCATTCTCAGGGTTGATTTCCTAGTTCATCAACATACAAATACAAAGAAACAAGGCTTGTTCCTAAAGAAGTAAGAGAAAGAAAGCTAGATCTAATCAACGATAAACGCATAGAAAGACTGCACCTTTATGCTTGCATGGTCTCCCACAGTGGGACATTTTAAAATATTCTGGGTCAGGTATCCCCCAGTTATAGATAGAATAAGTAAGACTCCACTAAAGTGGTCCAAAATAGAACTTCCTGCTGAAGGGAAATCTCCAGGCCATATCTGGTTGGACTAAACATTGGCCAGGTGTGTTCTAAGCCGACAAATCTCGCCAGGTTACACAGTGGGTTGTGTTAAGCTTTCGATCCGATTTGGCCGACGTTTACACGAAAGAATTAAGCCACAGGCTGTTTAGTTTTGTAAAATTTTGAAAAATTTTAAGTCACAAAACTTACTCGGAAGAGCTGGATATGTGTTACTCTACTGTGTGTGTGTGTAGCAACCAAAGACAAAACAGAAACATGTAAGTGCTTGTTAAAAGTTCAAAACATGGTAGCTCCAGTGTTGACTCTCAGTGACTAGTTCATTGAAAACCTTGAGTAGTTAAATATGTGGTGTCGCTCAACAAACAAAATTGCGTGCCTTCCACCTAACTCAGTAATATCAAACAAACAATGAGAACAAGATGGAAAAAGGGGTTGGACAGTGGGGCAAAATGCCTTGGGCAAAACTGAGAAAGTTTTGAGACACTGAAAACAAAACCGAAAAAACTGTAACCAGCATGACATGAGATAATGAGATAAGCATGGTCCACTCTCCTGCCAAATCGACTCACTTGATGCAGTCCAGACTGCGCGAAGGACTGGGAGCCGAAGTCCTGGGACTGAACCGGCGGCGTCTGCTGAGCAGCTTGCTGTCCAGCCGTGGTCAGATCTGGTTGCTGCGCCTGCTGCTGACTGCCGCTCGACTCGTAGTTCTGCGACATGAACTGAAGGGTTGAGGAGCCCTCGGGCTGAGCTGCAATCACAGCAGGATCGGCTGACAGGGGAAGAAAAGTGGACACTAACATTATAGTGCATGTACCCCCTGCCTCCACCCACCCACCTCGACACCCCACCTACACTGTATTGTTTACAAATAGAAACACAACAGTAAAAAGAACAAACCTAGTAGCCGTAAGTAAAAAGTCCTATAGCTTAAAAGTAAGCTTTCTCATTTGCAAATTCTATATTCTTACAAGTTGTAACCTGCAGTGACTTTGTATTTACGACCCTAGATCTCTAATGTCCTAAAAAATGTAATTGATAAAGCAAAAAAGAATATCGGGCAGCAAGTATTTTAGGTCTGTACGTTTAAAACAGTTATTGAGCTCTTCCAGTTCAAGCTGCATGTTCATCAATCAGATCTGATGATGTTGTTCTAGTAGTAGTAGTAGTAGTAGTAGTAGTAGTAGTAGTAGTAGTAGTAGTAGTAGTAGTAGTAGTAGTAGTAGTAGTAGTAAGAGTAGTAGTATATTCTCTCAGAAACTAAGACCTGGTCTTGGAGAGAGTAGGCAGCTCACCTCCAACCTCCGGCATGATGTACGACGTCTGGATGAACTGGAAAGGCCTGTTGTTGGTGAACGACTGGAAGTCTGGCACCTGCTGGGACTGAGGTGCCGAGGCTGCTGAGTGGCTCTGGTGGAATTGAGCCTGGGGCTCTGGATCCACCTGGTATGCAGTGCTGCTTGGTCCAAAGAAAGCGTCCTGCTCAGTGGTGTTCGGGTGCTGCCAAAGAGAAGAAAACCGTCAGCTAGTACCGCAAACGCCTTGGATATGTCTACAGGGCTCAAGATGATCAAACACTAAAACAAATGGATCTGAAGTGAAATTACAGTTAAAACAAGTTCATATTCATTAGCAAATTCAACGCCTGCTTTCTGCCTACATTGATGTCCTGCTCTGATGTTTTCCTTCCATTCTGCTTAGTCAAGATGATAAATTATCTACTGGCATAAATATAAAGACACACAAATAGATATGTTGTTTCTAGGCTGCCATTATGCACCAATCTATCTTTCAAAATGGACTGATTATCAATATTAAAAAAGGTAAGGTCAATAAAACTTACCTGTGATGGAATATCCTGTTGAGATTGTGTGACCTCCGCGGCGCCAATGGTCAGGTCAATGGGCTGCTGTTCATTTGTTGTAGTCTCCTGTTGTTGTTGCGACTGCTCTACTGCGTCCTCTTCCTGGTCAGCCTCGGAGGGGGCGGCCTCCGTCATCGACGCTGGGGCGTCTTCCTCGACAGTCTCATCGTCCTCGTCGTCAGCACCACCAGCCTCCTCTGCTCAGAACAGAAAACATGCTGAAACCCTTACCAAATGATCATTGTTAAGTTGCCGTTCAAGTTTTAAATAACTTTAAAATCCCGCAGACATAGCATGTTGCACATCCTTTTTCATACTCAAAGTTATTTTTTGAAAGGGATCAAATTAAAGATGAGTAGATCAGTGAATTTGCAACTGATTTCTTTGCCTCTATTTTCGTAACAGCTGTAGACTATAGGGTTCTCATTTTCTCAGGCTCATCTACACAATTAAAACCAAGCTTTTCTACGATTGAAGCCCAGATGGGGCATTTCTCAATGCTCGGTTTGTCACATGGTGACATCTGAGGTACTATTGCAATTGATACAAAATCACACATTACTTGATGAATGACTGAACTAAGTTCTTTACCCAAATTTATGCATTTTAAGTGAAAGTAAAAAAGGAAATCTGATTAGAGAATTGATCTAGGCGGTCTGTTTGTTTTATTACTCGACGCCCATTGTCAGCTCTACATAGGCTATGTTGTTTACAGGCCACAAGACTGACGATTTTACTTGCAGCAGACAAGGGAGACCTGGACACATGTCTCAGCTGGTCAATAAAACTGATACCGATCAAAAAAGTGTGGGGCGAAATCGAACAAATAAATTTTGTGACAAATTATGGGATTCGAACTGTGGACTTTCACAAATCTGGTCACTTCATATCTTACTTCATATATAATCACTGTGGACTCCTCGCACAACTCCGAACAGTTTCACAAAAAAATAAAAATAAAACTGAACATAGTAATTTTTGGACTTGGCTGAGGTCTTGCTGGGGCAGACAATCACTTGGACAATAGATGGACCACGACTTAGCACAGATAAGCAACACAGACAAAATGCATACCCTCAGCAGGATCTGCCTCAGAGACGACCTTCTCGAAGTAGCCACAGCCGCTGATTAACGTGATGAGTTCTTTTATCTCCTTGTAGGTTGTGCCCACTACCTGCCTGTCCTTGCCATCCAGGATGGCCACGAGATGCTCTGCTGCCGTGGTCAGACGCTGGGAGTAGCCGCTCTCCTCCCGTGACGGGGAGATGGCCTGGTACAGCTCGTCCAGTTGGTTCAAATTGTCTTCGGAAAGAACCTAAACATAGAAATTTGACATAAGATTCACTTAGAAATATGATACCGCAGGACATGCTTCCTGGAAATCAAAATCAGATTTTTTAATAAATTATCTGAAAGTGGTTAAATTGAAATTTAAATTTAAATTCTTTATTCAGTATAAAGGCTATTGGCCCATATTACAATGAATCAAAACGTGTAACATATTTTGCGTCAACTTCCATTGATGGCTATTTCATAAATACAAGTAGCATACATTAAATTTTTTTAATGCATAACTTACATTTAAAGGGATTTCTCAACAAATATCTTTTCAATAGATGCATATTCTTGGAACATAGAAGGTAAATAGATCTTAAAGCTTTTAACGAATGACAGTGGAATAAAAAATGGATTTCATCATCGAATGCCTTGGATGTACATCGAGAGCAAATACTTTCTGATAACTTAATTCTACACATAATTATTGTTACTGAAAGGCACAGTTTTTTTCATTCCGCAAGAATACACATTCGTCAGCTTTGGTGTCGATATTAGTAAGATGGGATTAAAATATCTTTTTAACAAAAACACTCACTCCACCACCTTTGCACAAATATCTCTTAGATGAATATACATTGTACAGAGGGAAGGCTTTTGCCATGACATTATCAGGACAACTGTTTACCTCCCTTATCGCAAACATCCCATTTCAAATTTTAAGTGGCTAAAGCGTTCTTATGTGGTAAAAAATTGTTTTATTTTTCTTACAAAAGGAAAACATCAACACTGCTTAGTGTAAAAAAACAAAGGTAGATTACCACAAAAAAGGTGTTTTTTTCTTCCTTTAATAATGAGTTCTTGCAAAGTCTAAGGTAAAGTTTGGTCAACGATTAATAGCTTGACACTTGCTACGAAAAGACAAGATAAGATCTGAGTTTGAGAGAGAACCTACCACGGCACCGTGCTTGCCAGTCTTGAAGTCCTCGCGAACCTTGTCACCCCCCAGCAGGTCCAGCATGGACTGCAGCTGTAGGATCTCGCTCACGCGCTTAATCTCCTGAGTCTGGCGCTCCGCTTTCTCACGTTTCGCTTGTTTCTTCGCCATCTTCTCGTGCTGAAAGGGCGACATAACACACACAGTAAAAAAAAAAACATTAAAAAAAACTAAAGGACGAGGTTTGAGCACTATAACACAGTAAAAATTATATTTATGTTTTTTTATGTCAACTGGTAAATTTATTTTTACTGAACTCTTTGAGTAAAGCAACTAAGCAGGCCTCTATAAAGAATGTAATATTCAACATCATACCATATGAAATTATTTTTTTACTGAAAGTCCCACAATTTTTTGAAAATTGGCCTCACTACTTGCAAAGTTAAAATCATACACATGATACAGTATAAATGGCTATTTTGTTTTATATTTACTAAAAGTGCAAAATGGGTTTTTCTCTCTCCACATAGTAAGGTGCTTTTTAAAAAATACTTTTAATCTCTCCCAAACCTGTTTCTTTTGTACATTTTTCGGATTTCATATAAAAAGGAAGGGAGAGATAGACAGATGAAGGAATAAATATCGAGAGAGGAAGAGTAGTTGTAGTTGAGTTGGTTTAACGTCCAACGTCAGCACTATATAGGCTATATTGTGGACGGATCCCAAGTTTCCGTAAGTCCATGCACGGTGACACGGAGATTAACAAACCTTGACAAAACTTGGACAAACAATTTTTTTTAAACAGAATTCTGTAAATTTAAAAATGTAACGTGCGGGTCATGAGCTTTCTGAACTGCAAACAGAGGCAGATATTGAGGGGGTAAAAATTGACGATCGCGCTGCTATGCTGAATATCTTCACAGTTTGAAAAATCGGTACATTTCTGTGGAAATCGGGATAGACGACGAAAATTGGTATGATCAACTCCATACAAGTAGGCAGGTCTGTTCAAGTGTGATAAATATTTATCAGGCAAATAAAACAAAAGACCTGTGGATTGTAAATAAAAAAAAAGAAGAAGATAACTTTAACCGATGTTACCTCTGTGTAGATTTGTTGGAATTGCTTATGCAACTCTCGAGCGAATTCCAGATCATGTGTGACTTGCTCATATTGATGCAAAGAAACCTGAAAAGGAATCACAAATTGCAATCAGATTGTTCAATAATTACTTAAACTACTTTAATATCAGCTATCTATCCAATTAAAGAAAGGATAAGATAAACCTTTATAAAGTTTATTATCCATTAAAGAAATTTGCCCTGTCCACGATCATGATTTGAATCAAATTAACATCATTACATGAGTTGTTTTTTTTCAACATTTTTAATTTACGTGCATGTGTAAGACATACATACTAAGAAAAATACATGTCTTCCTCTACAAATACACCTATGCACACAGAGACACACAGTGCCTTTAGTATGGCGATTCTATGGCAACCTGATAGTATTTGAGGCTAGGACAAACGGTGTTTGTATCTTACTATTTTGCACTTATCAGATTGTTCAATAATTACTTAAACTACTTTAATATCAGCTATCTATCCAATTAAAGAAAGGATAAGATAAACCTTTATAAAGTTTATTATCCATTAAAGAAATTTGCCCTGTCCACGATCATGATTTGAATCAAATTAACATCATTACATGAGTTGTTTTTTTTCAACATTTTTAATTTACGTGCATGTGTAAGACATACATACTAAGAAAAATACATGTCTTCCTCTACAAATACACCTATGCACACAGAGACACACAGTGCCTTTAGTATGGCAATTCTATGACAACCTGATAGTATTTGAGGCTAGGACAAACGGTGTTTGTATGTTACTATTTTGCACTTTTTTTTTGTATTAAACTATTAATATATGAAATCTTCTTGTCATTTTTTGCATATCCATTGCTCAGAAGGTAAGTTTCTGTCTCATGTTACATTTTGCTTTTTTTTAATTACTTGTAAAACACATGTATATCTTTGAAAAGAGTTGGTTCTCAGCCAATAATTTTGGAACCTTTATTTCTTATTTTGTCTTCTCTACAACAGTACAAGCATGGGTGTTTTATAACATGTGATACCAAAAGATATCACAATTTAGACACGAGAGACATTCCTTGATAATGAATTTACAATGATAACAATCAATAGTAAGACAATTATATAGTCAACCTAAACATCAGCTCTCCTCCTTATCATGTTCTAGACCAAAAACAAATACAAGACAAATGGGTTAATTAAAATAATCACAATCTACAAACCCAAAGCATGAGAGAGTTGCTGTGTTCTTAAACTGAAGCAATTTATTTTTGTAATGAATCATTCCTGTGAGTGACACATTAAGTAGGCCAAATGATATATTATTAATACCTTTTGTCTTACAGCAGTTGAAATGCAACTCATGAATGCAGTACTTCTAAATTGACTGGACCCTGTTGAAGTTACTGCTTAAAGCTGTGTCACCAATACTGAACATTTTCTTGCTTCTTTTTATCATGATTCAGAGTTGAAGTAATTGAAACCTAGGCTGCATATAATGCTCAGTCTGGACTTTCTGTGAAACATTTTTAATTGCTCACACATTTCAAACATAGATAATACTGATCTGTATTTAAAACATGAGAATATACCTCTTGCTCTTTTTCAAGTTTTGTTCCTTTCTTGGCCTTCTCTTGATTCTGCTCAATCCTCGTCTAAATGAGAAAAAAATAATTGAGAACAAATTAAATGGCTTTGAAAAGTACAAAAAGTCTTTTGGGTCCATGTTTGTTTGTTTATAATATGAATATGGCCCTGGTCATCATAAGAAATCAGGAACAACAAAAATATGCAATAAAAGAATCTTTCAAAGGGAAAGTTATATGCAAAAATGAACAAAAGCACTGAGCGAATGATAAATCAGAAGTGAAGCATTTTTGCACTTTAATTTCTTGGCGAAAATTTTTATTTAACCTTACTAAGACATAAAATTGTGAATGTGTCTACAACAGTCCTTATTAGGCACATGTCAACACAAGATCCAAGTAGTTAATTATTTCCCAAATAAAGGGACTGATTATTGTCTTTTTTTTCTTTTCTTTTCTTAAACTTGGGAGAGTATAAAGCTCAAAATGGTGCATTAAATTTTGCAAGGTTACTACTAATTAGTTTAAAACTTTAAAGGCTACATTTTTTTAGAGTAAACAAAGCTTATATAAATTTAAATTGTATTTTAAAGGATATTTATACAACTACTTTTCCTGTCTATAACATCTCCAGGCTATTGTTTTAACTATTTATTTTATCAACGAAGTGATAAGAGAGGAACACTGTTACTTGGAGAAAAGGAAAAATTATAGGCCTAGAGAACAAGAGACATAAGAGGAGCCTAAATGAAAGAGTGATAAATATGGATAAATGGGGTAGTGGGGGTGGGGGAGAGAGAGCAGCAGCAAGGCTAACGTTTGACAATTTATAATAATGCTGCCACAGTCGTTTCAGTGTGGAGATACCATGACTCCTGCCTCAGCCAGTCACATTATACTGATGACCCAACCAGAAGAGAATGAAATTGGACAAAGACTGTTACCCGGAAAATTAGATCTAGATTTACTTAGAAAATCTAGAATCTAGATCTAGTAAAAATGGAAACACTTAGCCCTCTAGTCTAAGTGTGCAAAGCCATCATTAATAGATCACACTGACTATGATAAACTTATAAGCCAACGTTGGCATACAAGTCCAGTCTAAACTATAAACTAAAAAAAAGAGTCCGGGAAAGCATGCTATCATTATATCTAGATCTAGATTTATAAATACTCTACTTCCAGGTCTTTGTGACTAATGCAATACCTATATCTATAGACCTGATAGAATCTACTACAGGGTGTAATATGTTTACATTACTGACCTTCCGCTTCTCCAAGTTCCTCACTTTCTTTTCCAAACAATTGATACATTGTTTGGTGGCATCGGCCCCTATCTCAGGGGAAACCTTCGGCTCCACTTTTACGGTTGTGGTTGTTGGCATTTTCATTGAAAAAGCTGTGTAACTAACCAAAAAATCAGTCGTTTTCGAGTAGATAGAGTGTTTATGGCGACCGCCACAGATACTCTATGAGTCTGTCTCGCGGCCGCCAGATGGGCTCTGAGTTGCGCTGGGCGATGAGTCAGTGTGGCGTGCTACCCCAAGTTGCGCAGCGCCGCAGACACGTGAAATTGTAAGATCAAACGACCTAAAACATTATAGCAGCTTAATCTACTATTTAAAACTAAAATTTGAGCGATGCTGAAAACAAATTTCTTCTCACACATTTCATTATTGCATTTTATTGCCCTAAATAGCACAATAAATACATTTATCATAATAACAAAAATATTGAAATGGGTTAGTGATATAAATTTGGTCTTAAAACACCATTATATCGGAGAAAAGTAAATTTTGGCGTCTTTTGTTCCACCACCTTTTAGCCGACCCAGTTGTTATTTTATAGAAATCTCTCAGTTGGTATTCTTGTTCATGTTCACTTTGTTATGTCGCTGATTCTTACACAGCTTTTTCAATGAAAATGCCAACAACCACAACCGTAAAAGTGGAGCCCCGGCATGTTAAATTTTAGAGCCAACGTCCGATGTTCCGTTGAAGAAATACATAGGCCTAGTGCAACACGCTATTTCTTCTCTTAGTTTTTTTTTAAACAACAAATGCTTTACTCTTGTTAGGGACATACACTACTTCAGTGTTGTTGTTTTTTCTAGGGTGCACTAAATAGATTTGGTGATTTAGTTCACCTTCCTTCTTTATGCGTGTGTGAAAATAATAAATAATTTTTTTTTTTAAATTTCAGTACTTTGAGGCTGTCCCTGAACGTTTTATATTATAATATTCTATTTAAAAATTTACTTTAACGTTGGCACTTGAGAGCGGCAATTATAACAAGTATATCACCGCAGACTTACCCTGTTACTTAAAAACAACTAAAATTTGCCAAGAAGTATGACTCAACTGTATTATGAGCGAAATTTAATTGTGGAAGATCTAGATCAAGATTTAGATTAGATCTATTACGATGGCAGGTGGTAAAAAGAGATGTCGTTTAACACGATCCAGATAGTTAACGACAACACTCAATCCAAATCAAGTCCCCTCAACCACACAATCACAAACATCACTTGATCAACCATAGTATACTAACGTCTCGAGAGCTATTACAACAATTAGTTGTTTTTTAACTGATTCTTTGTAGAGAGTCCATGCGTCACCGTATGGTAGTCAGGAATAACATAAATGTTTATTGGCTCTTCGTTTTAGATTTGTTGAAATAAAAAGAGATGTCGTTTAACACGATCCAGATAGTTAACGACAACACTCAATCCAAATCAAGTCCCCTCAACCACACAATCACAAACATCACTTGATCAACCATATATATCTATGCCTTTTGATACTGATCGAAATCTAGATCTAGATGGACGATAAACGAGAAAACAGATATAGATCTAGATCTCCACAACGTAGGCCTAGCTTTAGATCTGCTACACCACCACAAGAAGCAGATAGACCCACACGGATTAGATCTACATCACCACTAACGTCTCCACCTTACATCAGTCAGGCAGCTTCTACGCTTACACCATCAACTGGCCCAACCATGACAATATCAATACTGTTGCGCACAATATTGGGTGAATGACAAAGACATACCAATATTGTGACGCAAAATTATGGTCCACAGAAACATCCTCACTATGTAACATGTCAAGACTTGGCAGTGACAGAGATGGTTATAATATTTGGCCTCTCAATCATTTCTTGACTTTCTTCACACCTCACAACTTGTCAGATCAAGGTTATTGTGCTAATCGGAGTTGGCGTGCCATATGTCTCCATGTCAAACGATGTCATTCTGTTTTTGTAACTTCTTGCTATCCGTCGTAATAGTATACTAACGTCTCGAGAGCTATTACAACAATGTAGTTTGTTTTTTTAACTGATTCTTTGTAGAGAGTCCATGCGTCACCGTATGGTAGTCAGGAATACACATAAATGTTTATTGCTCTTCGTTTTAGATTTGTTGAAATTTCTCTTTACATGAATACATGTAAGTCCTTTAATTTCATAAACGTTATTATACTTGTGCTTTTCTGGTCTCTATTTTTAGTGGTTTTGCCATAACGGATTATTGAGATATTTGAAATGCTGAACCTGTGCAGATAGTTAACCTTCTATTACAAGTTTAATTTGGACATCATTCTGTTTACTAACAACATTGCTTTCGTTTTGCTCACGTTCACGTCAAACCATTTTTGTTTACCATTACTCTTTACAGCATCAAACATTATTTAAAGATCTTCCTTGGTGTTTGCTATCAGGATGGTGTCGTCGACGTATAGAATATAATCTATATTTGTTCTATTGATGTCTTAATTGGTTATGGTCTTGGAATATTGTACTCTGTGTATTATATTAATTGAAGACCTTTGGAGATAACGCACACCCATGTCTTACGTTACGTCGGATTTTTGCTGGATCGGATAGTTCGTCGACTTTTATGGCAATTTTTTTCATTCCAATATAACTATGTGATGATTCTTATATCTTTTTTGGTCTAGTCCTGTCCTCGCAAAAGCTTTTATCATTTCAGCATGTTTTACCCAATCGAAATCACAGTCTTGCACTTTTATTGGTTTCTGAGCTAAAATATTTATTGCAACAGAAAATAACTTCTCTTATTCTTTTGTTGGCGGGGAATCCAAATTGTTGAATTCCATTTTGTTGGTTTAGCTTGTTCTTTATACTTCCAAACATGATGGTGAGGAAGATTTTCGAGTGATGATACCTAAACATTATTGTCCTGTGTCCTGAGCATTCTTTGGCCGTTGATTGTTTGAGAGTTTCGGTAAAGATCGAGTTCCGGAAATGATTTGGTAAGTGGCCGCTGTCATAAATTCCATTGTAGAATTCTGTGTTTCTTCCACCATACTCTTTAAGATCGTTTGTCCCTCCAGATTAGACGCACCGGTTTTATAGGTTTTGATTCTCAAACAGTTCGAACATGTATTCCTTCAACATTTCATTTATTTCCTCTGAATCGAATATGGCTTTGCCTTCTTTACTCAAAACGTACTTTCCTTTCAGGCACTCTTCTTTTGCCTTCATTTCTCATCAAACTGTTTAATTCTTTGTTTTATGCTTGCTCGTTTTTTATTTTGGTTTTCTTGAGTTTTCTTATGGTTTGTAAGATTTCTCCTGTTATCCACTATTTTTAATTCTTCCTGATTTTCCTCACAATTACTTCCAAGTCCATGTGCCATTCTTTCTTTCAATGCCTTCCAAGTCCATGTGCCATACTTTCTTTCAATGCCTTCCAAGTCCATGTGCCATACTTTCTTTCAATGCCTTCCAAGTGCATGTGCCATGTAATATGTTTACATTACTGACCTTCCGCTTCTCCAAGTTCCTCACTTTCTTTTCCAAACAATTGATACATTGTTTGGTGGCATCGGCCCCTATCTCAGGGGAAACCTTCGGCTCCACTTTTACGGTTGTGGTTGTTGGCATTTTCATTGAAAAAGCTGTGTAAGAATCAGCGACATAACAAAGTGAACATGAACAAGAATACCAACTGAGAGATTTCTATAAAATAACAACTGGGTCGGCTAAAAGGTGGTGGAACAAAAGACGCCAAAATTTACTTTTCTCCGATATAATGGTGTTTTAAGACCATCACTAACCCATTTCAATATTTTTTTTATTATGATAAATGTATTCATTGTGCTATTTAGGGCAAAAAATGCAATAATGAAATGTGTGAGAAGAAAATTGTTTTCAGCATCGCTCAAATTTTAGTTTTAAATAGTAGATTAAGCTGCTATAATGTTTTAGGTCGTTTGATCTTACAATTTCACGTGTCTGCGGCGCTGCGCAACTTGGGGTAGCACGCCACACTGACTCATCGCCCAGCGCAACTCAGAGCCCATCTGGCGGCCGCGAGACAGACTCATAGAGTATCTGTGGCGGTCGCCATAAAGGTAGAGATCGTTGTAATCTTTACTCTTTGCAACATTTCTACACTGCCTAACATCTTAGCAGTGGTAGAGATTTTTATAATCAAGACTTTATTTAACATTTCCACACTGCCTAACAAGTAACATCCTAGCAGTGGTAGAGATTTTTTATAATCAAGACTTTATTTAACATTTCTAGACTATCTAACATTAAAGCAGTTGTAGAAATTTTTCCGACATTTCCAGACTGCCTAACATATTAGCAGTGATCGAATTTGTTCTATATACCCCATCCCTTCCCTTCTATATTCCCCATCCCTTTCCTTCTATATACCCCATCCCTTCCCTTCTATATTCCCCATCCCTTCCATTCTATATACCCCATCCCTTCATTATATATTCCCTATCCCTTCCCTTCTATATTCCCCATCCCTTCCCTTCTATATACCCCATCCCTTCCCTTCTATATTCCCCATCCCTTCCCTTCTATATACCCCATCATTTACCTTCTATATACCCCATCATTTACCTTCTATATACCCCATCCCTTCCCTTCCCTTCTATGTTCCCCATCCCTTCCCTTCTATATACCCCATCCCTTCCCTTCTATATTCCCCATCCCTTCCCTTCTATATTCCCCATCCCTTCCCTGCTATATACCCCATCCCTTCCCTTCCTTTCCAAATTCCCCATCCCTTCCCTTCTATATACCCCATCCATTCCCTTCTATATTCCCCATCCCTTCCCTTCTATATTCCCCATCCATTCCCTGCTACATTCCCCATCCCTTCCGTTCTATATTCCCCATCCCTTCCCTTTTATATACCCCATCCCTTCCCTTGTATATTTCCCATCCCTTCCCTTCTATATTCCCCATCCCTTCCCTTCCCTTCTATATTCCCCATCCCTTCCCTTCTATATTCCCCATCCCTTCCCTTCCCTTCTATATTCCCCATCCCTTCCCTTCCCTTCTATATTCCCCGTCCCTTCCCTTCTAAATTCCCCATCCCTTCCCTTCTATATTCCCCATCCCTTCCCTTCTATATTCCCCATCCCTTCCCTTCTATATTCCCTGTCCCTTCCCTTCTATATTCCCCGTCCCTTCCCTTCTATATTCCCCGTCCTTTCCCTTCGATATTCCCCATCCCTTCCCTTCTATATTTCCCATCCCTTCCCTTTCCTTCTATATTCCCCATCCCTTCCCTTCTATATTTCCCATCCCTTCCCTTCCCTTCTATATTCCCCATCCCTTCCCTTCTATATTCCCCCATCCCTTCCCTTCTATATTCCCCATCCCTTCCCTTCTATATTCCACATCCCTTCCCTTCTATATTCCCCGCCCCTTCCCTTCTATAGTCCCCGTCCCTTCCCTTCTATATTCCCCATCCCTTCCCTTCTATATTCCCCATCTCTTACCTTCTAATATTACCCCATCCCTAACAACTGAAAGGACCATAATGTTGTGTACACAATTAAGAGTATATCCCTAGATACGATGCCTCGTATGAATGGAACTCGAAATTAGAGTTGAAACAAAAGAAACCTATACAAGTATAATTTACTATTTCAAATATTTCAATTATATGTTTCTTAATTTTCCTTCCCTCTACAAAAGACTATCCCAAAAGTCAAAGGGAATAAGTCGATATTAATAAACGATTTGTATGATGCTTCAAAGCTTGTTGTTTCCCTTGGACTTTATTATACACCCCCTCTCCCTCTCTCTCTATTTATCCATCTCCCTCAATAAAGTAACTAAAGCCTACAGAATTGATTCATCTGACTACTCATAATGTTAATTTAATTTTTAAACTAAATGACCCTCCAGTCAATGAATCCATGCTATTCTACTAAAGGCACCTTTGCCTGAGCTAAGCATTGAAGAGTGGTTTCTGTATTGTAATAAGGAATTGGTGGGTGCTGGTGCAAGCATTGAAGGGTAGTTTCTGTACTGTAATAAGGAATTGGTGGATGCTGGTGCAAGCATTGAAGAGTGGTTTCTGTACTGTAATAAGGAGGCACCTTTGCCTGAACTAAGCATTGAAGAGTAGTTTCTGTACTGTAATAAGGAGTAGGTGGGTGCTGGTGCAAGCATTGAAGAGTGGTTTCTGTACTGTAATAAGGAGTAGGTGGATGCTGGTGCAAGCATTGAAGAGTGGTTTCTGTACTGTAATAAGGAATTGGTGGATGCTGGTGCAAGCATTGACAAACCAGGACTGGAGCACAATGAAGAAAACCACTAAGTAAAAGGTCTGGTTACAATGTTTAATCTCCAATAGGGCTCAACATATAACATAATATTTCGAAAATGCAACTGAAGAAAAGATAATGTATGGGAACAGAAATAAAATGATAAATAAATATGTCAATACATCTTGACAACTACAACAAGAAGAGCAAGTCAATTTTGGGGGTGGACTCTAAATTGAGAAGAAAACCAGAGACTATAAACAAAACCATGAACAGCTCTGGGCTGTTGTGTTGCAATCGTACACAGTGTGTATATATATATATATATATATACACTATAATTGAGCAAAGAGGAGTCTTCAGCAACTTCAAGGTTAAAGAAAAAGAGGAGCCCAAGATCAACGCATTTTATAAAGTAAGGTCATTATAAGTACATGTGTACAATTATAATTACAAATCTTCAAAGCCCTTCTTTTAACACCATCTCTCTAATACAGATAGTCGACTGTCACTGGCTTGTAAGTTGGAAACAATCAGATGTGTGTATATTGTTTATACTTTTTAACTGCAATAAATCTCGATAGGATCTTACCCCTATTACTGTGATTAAACAATGGCACTGTTTTGGATTTTTTTTTAAATGAAAATCACTTTATAAAATATTTGTCAACATAAGTAAAATTTTCAACCAGGGCTGTGTAAAAAGAGACCCTATACCCATTAAAAATGTACGCAAACATGAAAATATAGCTATGGCAAAATAAAGAAAAATTGAAAACCTTTTATACACTACTTAAACACATATATGTATAATGTATCTATTACCCTTTTTCAATTTTTTGTTTGGTTTGCATAATATCACGAGTTGGTCAGGGGCAAATGATGAGAGTGCGAATACAAGGTAAATAATTAAAAAGCACAGCTTGCTTCGACCCAAGACAGTGGTTTCTCCGTAACACAGCACTGCTTGGGCAGGTGAGTTTAGCAGGACTGTTACTAATGTTCGGCAAACAAGAGGACTTCCACAAAGGGAGGGAATGTGGTCACCCACATTTTGATAATTTAAGCAAAAGATTTTTAAAAAGGTCTTTGTATAATTTAGGTGTACATTATTTTTTATTTAAAAAAATTGAAGTGATCTTTTTTTTATCTTTAAGTATACATGTATATCATCTGAAGTTAAAAATTTAGGTGTCATTAATGATATTGATAAAATGTTACTATGGATAAAGCTGCTCCTTGTATTATAAAAGTATGTTTTGTTGAGATAAGAAAAATTAACCACTTAAGATCACTCATTGATGAAGACGCCACTGAGAAATTTCTGGTCTTTTGTGATCTCCAAATTAAACATTGCAATGCTCTTTTCTAAGGCATGACATGTGAAAAAATAATCCAATATCAGAAAATGAAAAATCAAATTTAAAAACTTATAAAACGGACACACAAATGTCAAAGTGCCCGTACCATCTAAAAAGAACTTAATTGGCTTCCAATAATACTTACAGTAGATTATAAGATAAAAAAGTCTAAAAGATCCATTTTTTCCACCTTTCACATATTTATAAGCCTGAAAGACAGCTGCGATAAAAAATATAACACTTTTATGCAAACCCAAAGTCCATCTAAAATAAATTGGGGGTTTATTTTAACACCCAGAGAGGGAAAAAAATGTGAATCCTATCAAACCATCAAGTGTGACAAAGAAAGACTAAGGGTTGACGAAGATAAGACAGCCGAGAGAGAGAGAGAGAGAGAGAGAGAGAGAGAGAGAGAGTGAGAGTTGAGTTGAGTTGGTTTAATGTCTAACATCAGCACCATACAGGCTATAATTATTTTTGACGGACCCCAAGACTGACGTCTGACAATTTTATGTCGAGACTGGGCGTGGATACCATAACTCCTGTCTCAGCCAGACAACTAAAATTGACACCAGCCCAACAACTTGAACAAGAAGGAAGCGTTAATCTCCAGGGCTCGAACCTTGCGTCGGAAGCTGATGTTCTTCCCCAGGGCCAAGGAGTCCCCCAGTGAGAGAGAGAATTAGCGCGAAAGAAATTAGAGACAATGAGAGGAACGCAAGCCATAGATGATAGAGAGCGAAAGAGTGAGACAGAGAGACAGACACAGATAGACAAACAGAAATTGACACAGAGCTTGGCGTGCAGACTGACAGACAAGAGAGAGAGCAAGAGACAGGCCGGAAGATTCGTAGAAAGATAGAGAGAGAGAGAAAGAGAGAGAGAGAGTGAGCGAGCAAGCGAGAGAGAGAGAGAGAGAGAAGAAAACCATCAAATTAAAGAGTGAAAGAGAGAAGAAGAAGCGGAACGAAGAAGAAGAAAAAGAAGAAGATGAAAAGAAAGATAAGGCAGTCTATCGAAAATGACTGCACGCAGCTAATTTGGAACTATTTGGTGAGTCCATTGTCGATTGTGAAGTTGTACATTAGATAGAAATCTTATTATGTCCATTTTTTTAAGCTAAATTTACGGATTTTTACGTTTTCAGTATTTTCCTGATTTTCTTTTTTACATTCACAACAATTTTGGGGGTAATTTGCAATTTTTTGCAGAAGAGGCCGAAAATTGTGTCCTCAAATTTGCCATTTGCGTCAGCAAAAAACTACAAAGTGTCCATATATCAACATGAATATGAGAAAAAAATCAGAACTTTACTGAGACTGATTATAATTAATATTTGTACTTTTTACTAATCTTGTCCTATTTCAGGGTCTCCTCTTTTTTTTCCTCTTGGAAAAATAAAAATAACCTTATAATATTCCTGTGACAATAAAGGCATAATCAAAGAAAAATTGTCTTTGGTTATTCAAACAGGAAAAATAATGAGAATCTGTTTCTTACATCAAATGACAAGGAAAAACAAATTAAATATAAACATAAATAGGATTGGGAATGTAAAAACAAACAACAAAAAAAAAAAAACATTATCAGATTATTTAAAAAATCTCTTAAAATTTAAATGGTGTAAAAGAATATTTAAAGTCCTGTGCCATGATTGAAAAAGAAATCTTGGGATATTTTCCACGCTACAACAAGTTGTAATACTGCGGGTTAACATCCAGTTTGCACTCAGGGCATGGAAACTCCTTCGTCAAAAATGGTTTATACCTGCGAAAACATAAAGTACATAAAAACCAAAGAACCATTTCTGATTTATATGAGCTTAGTGATTGAAAAACATGTATATGTATACAAAAACTATACATTATCATAAATACATTTTATTGCAAATTGTTTCACAGTTTAAAAAATGTGAGCGTAAATGGACTAAGCTTTTGGTGGTATAAGGCAATTTCTGTACATATACTGATATAGAAAAGACCAATTCTCTACATATACTGATATAGAAAAGACCACTGTTGAGGCATGATTGGCTTGAAACTTGTTGGACACTCAGTTAAACAAGAATTAAAACATGTGGTTCAAACAAATCAAAGTAGCTTTGAAATATTTGTTCTTGTGTGGAACTATATATTTATGTGCATTTCATTTTATCTTTCTTAAGACTTCTCACAAGGTGAAGGGAATCTAAATATTTAATGCAACAGCTTTCAGCATAATAAATTAAATATTGGAATAATCACAAGGCCTAATGAAAGCTCCAATCCCATGGAATTTTAAGAGCAAACGAACATGATTTTCTCATCCCTCTTATTACTTCTATACATTCTAAAAATGAATATATACATTAACTTTGTCACTGCATAGATATAGGTGTATATAATTATGTGTATCATTAATATTAAAAGAGAGTTCACCTATTGTCATAATGGTAACATTTCTTGATATTTGAAATATTTATACATTTAATTCTGTCAGAGTAAGATAGATTCTGCCTCCTATAAAAACAATACACACCAGAAATTTACAGCCAGATTCCGGTGTTGTGATATGTTTGGTGTAGATTGCACCTCGTGCCACCAAAAGGCAGGCATGAATAACACCTCCCCTTCTTTTATAGAGCACTTCATTGGCCGTGTGTCTGCAAAGAGTGGAAATCGCTGGAAAACAGGAGAAGAGTAAAAGTAAATGAATGACAATGCTTTTTCTTTAATAGATTCCATGTACAAAATTATTATTGCGTTGCAACTTGGTGAGTACAAGCTAACTAGTTTCACATGATCAATTTTCAAAATAATCGTGTCCACGACACAACAAACTCGGACTCAAAGAACAACAAACAGATAAAAAATCCCCAATCTTTCCTCTTCTTTGTCTTTAGTAAACTTTCTTAGGTCCAACAAACTAATCCCATACCCATCCTCGGATTCAGTGAACAAGACGTGTGCATGCCAGACATTAAATCTAGTTTAAAATTAGACACAAAATATTTGTCAGCTCATCCTTAAAGAATAACACTGCCCCACTGAAAACCTAACAGCGAAGGAAGGGTTGGGAGGAGCAGGGGCAGCCAATGGCCGATCGCCAAGAAAGATAATAGATCAAAGAGATAAAGCCACCAGTTTGAAACCTTGTGTGTGTGAGATTGTGCATGAGGCATAAGGAAATGTAGGTATAGGGGTGGGAAGTGCGATTGTCTCAACACCAAAGCACTGAACCACACATAGCTTCAACAAACCTTGCATTCAACAAACTATTAAAAATAAACCAGCAAGTTCATTGAGTCCGAGGTGTCCTGTACAGTGATGTCTACCAATGCAGGAAGAGAGAGGGAAAGTATAATATTAACCTGGGAGTCCAACTGATTGGAGTATCTAAAATTCTAGATGCAATTTCCGATTTATTTTTTAGCGGAAGCAGAATCTTCAGCTGACTTGTGAAACAACTCCAGTCTCACCTCCAGATCCGGTTTCTTCAGATCAACAGGGGACATCACCATGGATGTGCTGTCCAGTAAGTGTCTGCGGTGGAAGAAGCCGGTGCTTTCATTGAAAGTGAATTGTGCCTCTTGGATGTGACCTTCATACAGACGCTCATTATGATGAGGTTCAAACAGCGTGACATGCTTTTCTCCGCTTATCTGGTAAAAAACAGATATTTAGAATTATGGAATTAAAAAAAAAAAATCTTCTGCAACTCTAAAAAAACAAAGTATGTACCTCAAAAGAGGAATGGGAACCAAAGAAGAGAAATGTAAAAGAATTGAGACCCCAAAACGTAGGCCTACATGTATTTCAAGCTTCATTTGAATGTTAATTCTACAATGATCTAAAAATCTGCACTTTCAACAATCAAAGCAAACTTTGTCATAGCTGTATTTGTGCACAAACTTAATCCTTTGTGGACAAAAAAAAAAAAAACAAACACCAAAACTCATCACTACTATCTAGACTAAGTAAGCTTGAATATCATAGAATATTTTTCGAACTTATATATGGATTGTACGAGGAATCGGTAAAGATACATCCTACTTTTTTGATGATGTAATTTAAGTATATATTTAATAATTCATGGTTCTGAAGAAACGATTTTCAAAAATTCATCAAACTTGATCATTAAAATATTAAATAATGCCTGTCTGCTTACTCGCCTGAAGGCTTATCTAGAAATCCTTTGAGGATTGAAAATGTAGAACAATACTCAATACAGGGTTTCTTTTTTTTTTTTTAATCTGGGGCCCTTTGACTTTGATGGTTCATCTTAAGTCCCTTATGAATCATGTGATATTCTCTATATTTTTTCAGAATACCACATCTCTCACTTGTCTATAGATCAAATATGATATTATGAGAAATTTCCAAGCTTGATTTATAAATCTAATTAAAAGAAAAAAGCATGAACTAAATTTGAAACTTATTCTACCTGACACAATAAATTATCGAAAGGGTCGAAATGAAGCTTTCCCAGGGTGTTACCATCACTAAGCCAAATGTTGAGACTTGCGAGCTCCAACATGTTTATGAACTCTAGTTCTTTAATATCTGACTTCAGCTCAGGAAAATAATCAGCAATTGAAGAATACTCCAAATATGCTGACATGTTGGCTGTATTACCCCTTGAAATATTTTCAATTAAATCCAAAAATTCAGAGAACAACATGTCTAGGCTTGCTGGCCTCTCAACAACAAGGTCTGGATATGGAAGTTGATCCTCAACCTGCTTTGGTATGTGCGGGTGTTTGTATCTCTCCCATAATGATTTATCTTGGACTCCTTCATATTCTCCATTGGGAGTTGCTTTCACATGCACTCTTGTTTTTCCATACTTCTCTTTCAGGAAACTCTTTGTCCATTTTTTTAAAGCAATCCATTTGGTTATTGCACCAGTGACTATGACTGGTTTTGATAAAGATAAATACTCATGAAAAAAATGATTCTGTGACGGCACTGATATTCTCTCACAGTAGTCATACTGTTCTTCAACATATTTAACTTGACAATTTACATTGTCTCCAGTTTTATCAGCCATTACACATTGGCTCTGTTCATGGTTAAATGAAAAGCTAGAGGGAAACATATCATCATTTTCGGTGTTTTGATTTGATTTTGAGGGAATATGATATAAATTTTCCAAAATTTCATTCCGATGAAGACCTTTAATGTTTATTGATCCATCTACATTTCTGAAAGTGTTACATTTTTCATTAATTTCGTTTACAATTTTTAATGAAATAGCTGATAAATTGAATTTATGTTTCTGTTTAGCTTTTGGAAAAATGTCAATCTGTACTGCAGAAGGCACTGCCAATCTCTTATGTGGCAAGAGGAGGCAGGTCCTGTCTTTTCTCAAGCGTCCAATTATAAATATTGACTGATTTATAGTTTCCTTTTTTATCCCTTTGTGCACTGTAAGCGGTGAAGAGTCTGGCCAAAAAGAGTGAACATCTATCTGAGGAGAAATTTTCCCCACAATAACAGTTGGCTCGTCTCGGAAAGACAGGTCAGATAAATTTTGAAGCACGTAAGTAATTTCATCGGCAACATTTTTGTCAGAGAAACTCAGGACATGACAAGACGAGCCGCTTGCATTTAAGATAGCATCTGAATTGAATGTGGGCAATGTGCACTCTACAAAATATACAAGGTTGATTACAGAGATTAGCAAATGTATCCAGATTAAATATTCTAAAGTAAGCCTGTAGCCCATGATGACAGCTACCCTCCTCACTCTTTTTTTCAGCTTCTTGGTGAATCTTACTGTTGTTGTTTGTTGTGCTTGGTTTCGTGTAGAGTAATCTCCCATTGGTCTAGAAATGGAAGTGTCATCTACACTTTAGGACTACGTGGGTAAAAGGGCAGTACACTACGTGTCACAATTATAAGTTTCTGGATTTGAATTCTGGATTACCACCCCAACCCCCTAGTCGATGGCTCATTATAATAAGATTGCTCTGGAAAAGTCTATTTTAGCAAAAAGGGCAGTAGTCATCAGAAAAAGCAGTAAAAATAGGATGTATTGTAAGGTACTGTGGAAGAGAGTCAATAGTCCAACTGATTCATTGTAAAAACGGCAGTTGTCCCTCATTTGGTCGAGTGGTAAAAGTCACATTTTTTGGGTTATCAAACAACTTTAAAATATCTTGTAACCTTCAAAATTAACATGAAAATAACACTGAATGAAAATTAAGCTATCAATTGAATTTTAAGAGGCATGTGGATCGTACAGTGGAAAAGGGGGAGTTCTCCGAACAGTAGCCTACTTCCAGGTTTTAATACATTTTTTTTTATTACGGGTAACCGGTTTCCAAAATGTATGAAGTCATTCTCAAATAGGTAAACTTTGAGAAAGAGCCGCATCCAAGTCAGTAGAGCTTGTTGGTATGTTAAGGTGGATTTTCAAAGTTTCATTTTGTATTTCCTCTTAACTCTTTTTTTGTGACTAATGCCCTATTTCCCCTGTAGTCTTCACATTGTATCGCCGGTAAACGAGTAAAATTCACACGGCCACCGCTTTATGCCTACGTGTATTCGGTTTTATGGATGTACCTAGCCTAGTTCCGAAACACAACAACGTTTTTATCCGAATCCGGAAGTCAAAGGGCTCATAACAGGTCGGTTAAAGTCACAACAGTCACAGTCACAGTCGACTTTTAGAGAGTCAACTTTGCGACTTTCTTATGGGCCGACTTTGTACGACCTTCAGAGAGAAAGAAAGAGAGAGAGAGAGAGAGAGAGAGAGAGAGAGGGGGAGTGAGAGCTGGAGATAGATAGCGAGAGAGAGACAGAGCGATGAAGAAAGCGAAGAGGTTATAGGTTATAGAGTTTAAAAATTTTCGGCACATAGTCTGAGCGCATGAACTAGAAATAAACATACAATGTTGAAACAAGAAGGAAGGCAGAGAGAGAGAGAGAGAGAGAGAGAGAGAGAGAGAGAGAGAGAGAGAGAGAGAGAGAGGGTGAGAGCTGGAGATAGATAGCGAGAGAGAGACAGAGCGATGAAGAAAGCGAAGAGGTTATAGATTATAGAGTTTAAAAATTTTCGGCATATAGACTGAGCGCATGAACTAGAAATAAACATACAATGTTGAAACAAGAAGGAATGAAAAGCAGAGAGAGAGAGAGAGAGAGAGAGAGAGAGAGAGAGAGAGAGAGAGAGAGAGAGAGAGAGAGAAAGAGATATTGAGAGAGAGAGCGAGATAAAAACAGACAAAATTCTCTCTCTCTCTCTCTCTCTCTCTCTCTCTCTCTCTCTCTCATTCTCTCTCTCTCTCTCTCTCTCTCTCTCTCTCTCTCTCTCTCTCTCTCTCTCTCTCTCTCTCTCTCTCTCTGCACTGTAGATCTCTCTTTCTCTGCCCCGTACTCGGTATTTCACACTCTGCTATAACTTTATAATAACTCACCCATCCTTCACAGGACCCCGTAGCTTATTGTACTAGTGCAGCTCACATTGAACTAACCCCGCCCCAAACCAATACAGTCAGGCTATAAAACCACATAATGATGTATCTGATAACACAATAACTTACCCTTCCGACGTCAGGTCCAGAAGCTTATCGGACTGTTGTAGCACACACCAAACTAATCCAAACATGCTATTACAACACCCTTCCTATACCGGCCCCTATAGTGTGTCAGGCTATACATGTATAACACTATACATGCAATCACTTACCCTTCCTACTGTAGCCCCTGTAGCCAATATAACACTAAAACAACCCACCCTTCCCACACCGCTCCCCGTAGCATATCGGCTAGGTACAATAACAATAGAACTCACTCTTACTGCGCCAGTCACTGCATCACTACATCTATAGTCCGTGCTATTTATATTTTATAACAATTCACCCTTTTTGCAACGGTCTCCGCAGTTTATATGGAATTGGGCGTGTAGCGGGCAGTCAGGGCCTAGCACGTAGGCGAGCAGGATGAGAATCACCAGGAGGAATACGGCCACGCCCGCAATGATGAGGAAAAGGACCAGACAGTAAAAGTCAAAAAAAAACAAAAAAACAAAGAGCTTCGAGGATTCAAAATACTCCAACAGGCGCGCCGCCTGTCCGCCTTACCAGGTGCAGACCGCTAGAGTTGGAACTGCGTGGCGCATTGCCAGGTTGAGACAGTAGGGCCGTATCACTCACGTTCGGTGGAAAGAGAGCCACATTGGACTTGGCGGTGTTGATCAGAGAGCTGAGGTTACTCCGAAATATACTCGGCGAGGAGGAGTTCAACAGGGCGGATGATTCGGCTAATTTTAGATTTCCCAGGGCGATTATGTTGAGTTGTTTCGGCCAAATTCGCGACATTGTTAAATTGCGCGTAGAGAATTTTGCCGAATACGCGATCACAAACATGGCATGGAGAGACAGATCAGGACGTGATTGGGGTAGTCCCTCATGAGCCACAGTACGCTGAAAATCCACCTGGTGGCCTTGCGGAAAGAAAACATGCGAAGTGGACTGGCGGATGTCTACCTATCACTCTGTGGCGACCTGACCACACCGCCAGACTCCGCCGAACTGCTGTTTGGGACCGACCTACCTAAAAAAAAAAAAATCCAAGACCTGGGAGAGTCCAAAAAATGGTCAGTAATATTAGAGCGCCAAAAAACTCCCACTGGAGTCAAACGTCAAAGAAACTGCTGAGTTACTTGATTCGTTAGGGTTCACCATTCACTCAATGAAACCACAGCTGATGTCTAGTAGAAGAATAAAAGAATGGAATTATTGGGGTTTATACTCGACTCAGAACAAATGGTGAAAAAAAAATAAAAAACATAAAAATTAAAAGAGTGGTAACTCAGATTTTAAAGTTAGAAATTTTTAATTGGTCATCTGGTTTCAATTAGTCCTGGAAATCTGTATGCTCCTCTTTTCTTTTTATAAGAGACTAGAAATACATGTACTTCGAAACTCTTATCTTTAAAATAATCAAAGGGAATCTAGCCAGGAAAGATATTAGGTGGTGGCTAGAAATGCGGAAAGTTTCGCAAAACCTACTCATTATGCAAACTATTCATGTCAGATGTTTACTGATACTAACCTCACTGTGGGAATCTTTTTTTTATGGAAAGCATACTGAAGGACTATGGGGTGCTTTTGATAAATGCCTTCATATAAATATTTTGGAACTCCTAGCTGTTAAATTTGGTTTTTGTAAACATATGGAAAATCTTCACATACATATCTTGTCAGACAACACAGTAACAGTAACTTGTATAAATAAAATGGGCAATCGTAAAAAGCAATTAGGCAACATCACTAGAGACATGTGGCAATTTTGTCTGGAGATGAAGTTATTCTTGGCCCCTGGTACAAAAAATGTTACCACAGATAACTTGTCTGGTAGACATAAGGCTGAACTTGAAAGGCAATATTAATCCCCGACATATTTCAGAATATAAACAGTTTGTACTGTCTTTTTCATGTAGATATGTTTGTGTCTCGATTAAACAATCTGATTGATTTCTACGTTTCCTGGAAACCTAATCCAAAGGCGCTCTTTACCAACGCTTTTCACTTGAAATGGGCTTCTTTCTTTAGCTATTGGTTTCATTCCCAGGCAACTACAAAAAGTGGAGGAAGAAAAGGTGGACTTGTTTGGTCGTTCCTTGGTAGAGATCACAGACTTGGTTCCCCAAGCCGGGGACACTGCTGATAGACAGCCCGTTTATGCTCACACAAACAAAACACTCTCGTTCATCTAACAAATAATCCATCCACTGTATCCAAAGTTGAAATAAGCGCTGTGCAGGTTATCAGGACAGCCCTGGAAGAGCAGGAAATTCCTGACGGAGTAATCAAGATCATTTTAAAGTCCTGGCGGAAAGGAACACTCAGACAATATCAAACATAGGCCTACACTACGCAATTACTCAAACTGTATACCTCAGGGGCCAAGACTAGTTCTACCTCAAAATTATCCACCGATTCATGAAAAGGGTTTTCAGTCTTCGACAATCGCTCCCGCGCTTTACGTATTGTTCGAGATTGGCATCCTGCAACTGGCTTTTAAAGTGGCTATGATGTTGATACTACTGTCGGGTCGTCGCGGCAACACCATAGTCAACCTTTACAGGGAAAAGGTACAATTCAGTGTTGGAAAACAAGATCCAGAAATTGTGATTCATAGTTTCAGTGACTCCAGTTTGTGTTTACAAACGCATCATAGGGCTTATCCTCTTAATTATTTTACCCATCCCAAAAACCTCGAGTGAGTTACACAAATCGATATCAACGAGCACCCCTCGGGAATTGATACTTCCAGATTTAGCCCCCACTCGGTTCGGGCGGCTTCATCTAGTAAAGCTGCACGCATAAATGTCTCCTTGTCTACAATCCTGGCTGCTTTAGGTTGAAGACGAGAATCTACCTTTGAAAGCCTTCATGTAATTTCGTGTTCTTCTCCATCATGATCTAACAACATTAACATTTTTATTGGCATAATTTAGCTGAAAATCCCTTATTATTATGGCCAAGGAAGAAAACAGCTTCCACATGTAGTGGCGTAGCCAACTGTCAAGCCTTCCAAAATAGTAAAGGCGTCCAAAAATAGAAGCTAGGAACGCAAAAAAATAAATAAAAAAAATATAAAAAAAAATAACAGACAAAATCATCGAGTTGACTGACGTGAACACAATCATCTTTTCATTACAAGCAAGGCGTCCAAAAATATTTCGACCATTTGCCATACGTTAGGAGAGAATGATAACAGAACTGTCCCTGTACTATTTTAAGGTATTTTTGACATTCATGAAAGATCGAAAAAAATAATATACATTAATTTGAAATAAATATTTAAATGTCTAGAAAAGGAGAAAAAAAACAACAAAACAAAAACAACAACAACAACAACAACAACAACAACAACAACAACAACAGCAAACAAACAAGATAAGATGGTACAATTATATCAACCCGGAAGAATTATCATTAAGCTTAGTTTTGGATTTTGGAACATTTTCGTATGCTTACTGTTTCGTTTGTTTCTCAATGCGACCCAAACATTATACCGATTGGACCAGTCTATAACATAATTATTTGACCATGATCCATTTATAGAGAGCAAAATTATTTATAACTGTTATATAAAACGCTACAATTATATTTTGCAAATACTTCAATGATAATATTATATTGAATTACTAAGACAATGTGAATATAATATATTTTTTAATACTGTGGTCACTATTTTTTTCCCTAAATGAAATAATTTGTCGTTTTGCTTTGTAAAAATCTGGCCATGTCTGATAGGAGAAAACGAAAGTCATTCTAAAGCACAAGATAATCAATGTTGTCTTCTGTCAGCAGTCTAGTGTGCAAGATAAACCCGCCAAAGATTTATAAGGTAATCTTAACAGAAACTAACACTAATAGAATCTAGATCTATACCCATTATTGATTTTTCCGATTTTTCTTTGGACACCGTTCTGAAGTTTCCGAGATAAAGCAGGTTTTAGTTTGTTATATTGTTTGTAATCATAGTAGAAAGAGATAGTTCTAGATTTAGATCTAGACCTCTAGAAATGCAGATATCTTTTTAAATATTTGATTATATCTAATATCTAGATTCTAAGACTAATCAAGATTCTTTTAGTTTTACTAGTTTAAATCCTATGTTTTCCCTAGATCTACCCCTCATTGCAAAGTTTATTATGCACAGGTGCTAGGATTCTAGAGAACCTATATATTATATATAGGTCCATCTTTCTGTTTTGTCAGCTCCAAATCATTCGTCTGTGGCCCAGTGTGGGCTAACCAATCCACACCGTAGGCATGGCATATAAATACCTTATATTGTTTATGTGTGTGTGTTTTAAAGTAGGCCCTATGCATTTTCTCAAGTTATAATTATCTATGAATGTAAAAAAAAATCACTAGCTAAGAAAAGCAATATAGAAGTTATTTAATATATTAATCACAAGTCCATTTTTCATGTAAAAAGGTTTAATTTTCCTTCAAAGTTGGGAAAAGGGGATGTAACTGTTACCTAGCCACTTAGTAAAAACCTCATTTAAGTCTGAAATAAAAATTTGATCCAAATTAAAAATTTAACTTTGGTTCTTCCCAAATAATTTTATCGTTTTGGTTTCAATGGTAAATCAAGTGTACTTTGTTACCAATATAATTATTTTTTCTTTGTATTGAATTATGTTCATAAAATATTTAAATGATTATTGCTAATATTTTATCAGAATTTTTTTCCAGTCTCACTGCATGATAAATATAAAATTTTTACTTTCGCTTAAAAAGGTACCATTTTGATTGATCTGCAGCTGAATAGTATCACCAAACGGTTTTAAAATTTGAAAAAAAGTCTGCTTTAACTTTTAATATATGTAAAACGTAATTAGTTATATCAAAGTGGTGAAAAAATAAAAGTTTGAAAATTCTGAATGAATATATATTTTTTTAAATTCTTGTAGAATAAATAATAATTACAAGATTAGGTGTTTTGTTCTTTCCTAGAGACAGAATGGAGGTTCAGGCAAATGGTGCTAAAACTGGGGATGCCGCTGTTGTAAAACTTGAGTCAGAAACACTTGCTGGTAAACTGAAATCTTGTATTGTTTTTTACATTAACAATGAACACAATTAATGCATGTACATGTCTTAGACTTACTTTTGTTTCTGCTTCAGTGCTAGCTGTATTTTTATAAAAATTGTGTTTCCGTTGTCTTCTTTGAAAATCTAAATTTTTTAATGCGTCTTTGATCAACCACATGAAAAAGATTTATTTCTTTTTTACATGGCCAGTCAAACATGTTTCCTAACCATGTAGAAAGATTGCTCATCGCTAAAGCAGCAGGTTCTATAGTTGACCTCTGGAGTTCTTCAGTGGCAGTTGTGGTGGACTTTTCACACAACTGCTAGTGCAAATTTTGAATCATACATGGCATTGATATCTAGGAATAAAAATTTTCATGAAAATAAAATATGGATTCTTAATCTATTTACATTAACCCTTTGGGATCTGAGAGAAAATAATAATCAAAAGTGTATTTACGTTCAGGTTCAGAAACTGGTGCTGCTGACAGTCCAAAGAGAAAGGCTGATGCGCTGCAGGAGGTATCAACTATTCTCACCAATTTAGAGATATCATTGATCATGTTTTAAACCTTTATACATATAGACAATTCCTCATCAATTAAGATATATCTTACTTTTTACTCTACATTTTTATCATCATTTTTGTGTGTGTGTTCTCTCTGGTAGGAAAAATATGATTGAAATTGTGAAATGAAGATTTCAACATTTTAAATCAAGTGTGAACACAGCTAAGAAAATGAACTACATTTATCATGTATGTGTCTCTTCTTTTTTTCTTTTTCTTTATCTTTAGGTAAAAAATGAAGTGTGCCCCTTTTCTTAGACAGAGATAAGAATTTACTAAGGGGGATCTTGGGCGAAAAGTATTAAGTAAAATCAACTTAAGCATTGTCCGCTGTATTTATATCTTCTTCTCAAGTTTGATGAAGCTCTTGTCAACTTTGTTCTCAGGATAATGTTGAAAACGGAGATCATGGCTCGCCCGCCAAGCGAGGTAGAGGAGCTGCAGCCAGAGGTCGGGGGAGGTAACTTTGTTTGCAAACAATGGAGTTGTATATTTCTGAGTATTTCTCTCTCAATCTCTTACAGTGGTATTGATTGTTGCACTAGATGTTTCTTGCAGTAAGCTATTAAAAGACTGCCAAATTGTAAAAAATATCATGGATATTAAGTAGTCCTTTGGGAATGTCCAATAATTAGTGCTTATGTTGAACATTAAATGTAACTTTGCTTGGAACCGTTGTTGCTGCTGAAAGAGTTATGGACCACACAATTGTCGTTGAATTATGTTTTAAGATCTATATTATACATTGTCTTTTTGTTATATGACAGGAGTTGGCTTGAACATCATACTTTTTTAATTTTTTTTATTTACTAATGAGCATAGCATTGCAATGTGAAATGATAGACATTATTGTCAAGAGTAGTTTTACAATACAGTTTTTACATCATTATCTTTTAATTTAACATTCTAATCTTTTCAGACCAAGAGGAAGAGGGAGAGGTGCAGGTGATTCAAATGTACTGGACAAAACAGCGAGGATAGTGTAAGCAAATTATGTCCTTCCAATAAATTAAAAAAAAAATATTGAGAGAGGGAGAGGGAGAGAGAGCAGCGATTGAAGGGTAAAATCACTTAATGATGACTTTGACAGGGCTTTTTTATTTTTTTGGGGGGGCTTTGATGAAATCATCAAAATCAAAATATAATGCTTTTTATACTATACCTGTGGAAAATCATTGGTGAGTTTTATACATATTTGCATACATTACTGAGCACCACACAGTAAGCCAACAAATATTATCAAAATATCTACGATTCTGTTTTGTCTAGTTATAAACATACAGTATGTAGAAGTTGCCGACCAGTATTCAATGACTAAACAAGAATGTTGTTTGTTACAGGTTAAAACAGGTTGATGCTGAAGGGCAAGATGGAGATAGGCTCAACACGTCCAGGGGTTCACCGAGACAGCGGGGCAGAGGGCGGGGGGCGAGAGGAGTCTCAAGGGGGTCAGCAACAGTGGTGAAAACAAGCAGCGGGCGTGTTCGCAAACCCACCTCTAAAGTCAAGGAAGAGGTGGATGAAGAGAATGAAGGAGACGAAGACCCAGAAGAAGACACCGAAGATGATGATGAGGATAAGGACCCAGATGAGGAGCCATCTGAAGAGGACATAGAGGAAGACGAGGATGAAGAAGAGGAATTTTTTCCTCCGTCAAAGAGAGGAAGAGGGCGTGGAAAGAACCCATCCACCCCCGGGAGGGGTCGAGGTAGGGGAGGCAGGGGGCGAGGCCGGGGCAAGTCAAAAGCTTCGCCTGGTAAAGCTGGCAGTAAGGAGGTGGATGACGACGAGGATGAGATGGATGAAGAAGCTGAAGATGCAGAGATGGATGCTGCGGAGGAAGCGGAAGCTGTCAGCAATGATCCGGACGCCATCAGGGTACGTGTAAACTTATTACCTCCGTGGTTTTAGTGCAGTGATGCTTTTCCCCCGTAAATGTACAGTATTAAAAAAAAGTTGGTAGGTCAGAGTGCATTAAGTCTGTCAAGGGGTCATGACTTGTAATTCAATATGATATAAAACTACAGTTAAAAAAAATATTAATCCAGTTTGGCATCGCTGTTAATATTATCACTACTGGAATATAAATGATGACGGAGGTAGATATATCACCATTCTCCTTTTTTTTTAGTATAATTTATATATGTCAAATTAGATTAAACCCTGCAGTTTCGCATCCATTTGCTGTCCCTGAAAATGTAAAGTAACATACAAATATCAATGAGACATTCAGCGATACTTGTTGCATTTTGTGCTTTATGAATTGTTGTTCCATGTTATGAGCTTATTTCTATATATATACATATATATTTTATGTCTCTCTCAAACTCAAATTTTATGTTTAAATACGGGAATAAAATTAATGTATTGCTTTGGTAAATTAAGAAATGTATATCATAACATTAAATCACAGAATATATTTCAAACATAATTATGTCGGTAATAGCTTGTCTCTGTAGTTGTGGCCTGTACCTGATCTAGCAAAGATTCTGCAAGAAAACACTAAAGCAACTGTGTGCCAAAGCAGCGTTGCTCTGTGGCTCATTTTCGTACCATACTCTTGCGCCACTATGCAGACATACCATACCACACTGTTGTAAGACAGGCCTTGCATGGCACATGACTTTCTACATTCTGCTGTAGATTTAGAAACTAGACAAGAACTGCTTGAAGGCGTAGCAGTTAAAGTGGATCAACAAATTGGAAAGACTGCAAAAAGACCCCTAAAGTAGTAATGCTTTCAGGAGAACCTTAAGACCTCAACACAATACAAAATAGTTCAACATAAGTAAGCGCCGATGATAATAAAGATCGATTTTATGATGAATTAGCTGAGGCGAAGGTTCAATTTCCTGATTTTAGTGCAGTAAGAGTAGGCTATAACCTGATAACTCTTGGATTAGGCAACATGAACGAACAAGGAGAAGGATGAGCAGAGTGGTTTTAAGCTAACAACCTTGTGATTGATCATTCTTGGCTTCAGCAGCAATCCAAAAAAAAGGAAAGAAGGATGTTATGGACAAGGGACTTTGGTTGGCTAAGCAATCTAAAAATTGGTTGGGCTAAAGGTGATTTTCCAAGTTTATATTGGTACTTTTATTGAAATGTTAGATACAGCTCCTTGTTCGGATCTAAATCTAAATATTTTTTAGCATAGGCTTGTCGCTGCCCGCCTTCACCATAAGCGAAAAACTCAACTCTGCCATTGGGGTCTGAAATGTTTACATTATTTACATGGGTATTCTGCCATGGAGTGGACCTTGGTTGTACCTAAAAATAACATCAGGCATGTCACATACAGAGGCTACAGATGGTAACACACTGTTCTACTGGGATGTCTCGCACCAGTGTCTAGCGCTTGCCAGTTTCAGATCATACACAGTCACACTATTACTCGCCTTATTCTCAAAGCTTAAATTTTCATTATTTTCAAATTGAAAGTCAAACAGAGATAGCCCTTTTATAAGTGTGTTTTAAGTTTGCTAATCACCAGGACTGTTTGCAATCAACTTTTGCTTTCATTTTATTATGTCCATCCATGGAGTACTTAATAACAGGCCTATTCAACGTGCGCCATTAGAAATAATGTGGAGGCGGTTACAATTTTCCTAACAAATTCAGGTTTTATATTACAAAAATGCTTGAAAGGCATAAAAGAATGATTTAGGAGTATAAAAGAAGAATAGAGAAAGAAATTGCAGGCTTACACATATATAAATAGTACACAGTAGGCTTTTTATCCTTAAAACACTATTGTTTCATATATTATTGTTTGTTAGTGTTCCGGTCAAATGAAAAGAGCTTTGCAGGGCTTATGATAAACTTGCCAGACTATGAAGCACTTTATAGGTTTATTGTGTCAATAA
>RQTK01000314.1:212334-227930 GCA_003991915.1 Elysia chlorotica
GGTCCAATTAAAAAATAGTATGTTTTCAATATTTTTTGTTTTCTGTCAGTCCTTTTGAAAGGAAAAAGGAAAAATTACTTATTTCTCAATATATATTTTTATATTTTTGTCTCTTTCAAACTCAAATTTTATGTTTAAATACAGGAATAAAATTAATGTATTGCTTTGATAAATTAAGAAATGTATATCATAACATTAAATCACAGAATATATTTCAAACATAATTATGTCGGTAATAGCTCGTCTAGTCTCTGTAGTTGTGGCCTGTACCTGATCTAGCAAAGATTCTGCAAGAAAACACTAAAGCAACTGTGTGCCAAAGCAGAGTTGCTCTGTGGCTCATTTTCGCACCATACTCTTGCGCCACGATGCAGACATACCATACCACACTGTTGTAAGACAGGCCTTGCATGGCATATGACTATCTACTTTCGGCTGTAGATTTAGAATCTAGACAAGAACTATTTGAAGGCGTAGCAGTTAAAGTGGATCAACAAATTAGAAAGACTGGAAAAAGACCCCTAACGTAGTAATGCTTTCAGGAGAATCTTAAGACCTCAACACCATACAAAATAACTCTTGGATTAGGCAACATGAACGAACGAGGAGAAGGATGAGCAGAGTGGTTTTAAGCTAACAACCTTGTGATTGATAATTTGTGGCTTCAGCAACAATTAAAAAAAAAGGACAGAAGGATGTTATGCACAAGCGACTTTGGTTGGCTAAGCAATCCAAAAATTGGTTGGGCTAAAGGTGATTTTCCAAGTTTATACTGATACTTTTATTGAAATGTTAGCTACAGCTCTCTGTTCGGATCTAAATCGAAATATTTTTTAGCATAGGCTTGTCGCTGCCCGCCTTCACCATAAGCGAAAAACTCACCTTCGCTAGTGGGTTCTGAAATTTGTACATCATTTACATGGGTATCCTGCCATAGAGTGGACCTTGGTTGTACCTAAAAATAGCATGAGACATGTCATTTACAGAGGCTACAGACGGGAACACCCTGTTCTACTGGGCTGTCTCGCCCCAGTGTCTAGTGCTTGCCAGTATCAGATCATGCACAGAGCCACACTATTACTCGCCTTATTCTTAAAACTTAAATTTTCATTATTTTCAAATTGAAAGTCAAATAGGGATACCCCTTTTATGAATGTGTAAGATCTTAATCACCATGACTGTTTGCAATTAACTTTTGCTTTCATTTTATTTTTGCTATCATCTAATTAACATGGTTTTTGTTTGGTTGCAGACTGGTCAATTTCTAATTGATAAAAGGGACATTCGTCACCCTGAGAATTTCCCCATATGGCGCATGGAGGGTCCAAATATGCTGCGAAAATTTGAGATGATTGTCCAACTAGGAAGAATACGTCACAGATCTCTATATGCTGTAAGGAGGGCTAATAGTTTATACAGAACTCATTGACACAGCGTATAAGATATTCGTCAGATTTGTTTCATCACTGTCTATTTATATTCAGCTGTTGCTCCAAACCTTATTCAAGAGAACTTAATTGGGATGAACATAAGATCCTGATTGATTTAAGACATTTGTGAAAGCCTAGCCCAGTGTGTCTGTGTTCCAAGTTGAAATGCTTTTGAATGAGCGGACACCAACTTTCTAATTAATTTGATAAGCAGTCTTTGTAGCTCAAATTCAAAATCACATACGATCTGGTGTGGCTATTCAAAAATTATAAAAGAAAAGAAGTATAGCAGAACATTTTATTATATAATCACAAATATCAAACATGCATGAACTTTCTTTTGACTTTTATGTTGTTTTTTTTTTAACACCTCTAGTATTCTTCGTGGGCACAGACTATGAAAGACTTGTTCAACAAAATCGAAATCTCCCAGATCTCGTCCGCAGATGGGGAGATTGTAGTTGAAATCAATGACCAGTATCTGCCGAAAGCTCCAGACTTGCAACAGTAAGTTGTGCTTTACATGCCGACCAACTTTTCACAGTGGTTCCAATTATCCGTAAATTTACGGATTTTCAGTAACAAGATAGTTGGCAGGTGTAATTTTAGTAAATGTCTGCCAAGAGATGTTTCATGGCCCAGTGTGCAGTGCTGCTGTGTGCAACTATTTCAGTAAAAAAATGATGATCCTGTTGATATCACAAGAGGACCAACGGTTCTATTTCTCTCCAGGGGGGGTGGTCTAGGGGTAGAACATCGGCTTCTGAGTTCTTCTCCGTCTTGTTTGGGGTCTAGTTGTAGAACATCGGCTTCCGGCGCAAAAGGTCCCGATTTCGAATCCTGGCAGTTGCATTCCCTACTGGTTGGGTCGGTGTCAGTATAATGGGACCGGCTGAGACAGGAGTCATGGTATCGTCTTGGGGCCCGTCCACAATATAGCCTATATAGTGCTGCTGTTGGACGTTAAACCAATGCAGGTGTAATTTTAGTAAATGCCTGCCAAGAGATGTTTCATGGCCCAGTGTGCAGTGCTGCTGTGTGCAACTATTTCAGTGAAAGAAATAATGATCCTGTTGGCATCACTGTCTTCACTAGGCAAAGGTTCAGGTCGCCAGAACTTTCTTATGATTTGGAGATCAGCGGGGTGCCATGTTGTTACAATGTTAGCAATTACGTCCTCGCATTTCACAATAAGGTCAATCCCTTTGCTTCCCTCCGTGCAGCTCAGATCTTTGATCTCAGTACTCCTCTTGCTTTCTTTCTGTCTATAAGGATGTATTTCTAACTATGCATTACATCACCAACAAGCTTTGCTTGATGTGTCTGCCCTTGTTAAGACAATTTCGAGGGTTTAAGGTAAAATTTATTTTTGACCATTATACATATAATAGATTATGATGAAAAACAAACCTGATTTTTTTTCTTCACAAAAGTAGTTTGAGAAGTGATTATGTTATATACTGGATTTTTTCTAAGGCCTTAAGATGTTATCATTGAAAAAATGTAACATTTAGGTTCTAGGCTTCATGAGTTTAAGAGAATCTAGCTCTAGTGCAACCGCAGGTGTCTGCCTAGTATAATATGGCACTGTTTTACCCCTTACATTGATTCAGAACTGTTCTGTTCCATCCTTCTTATTTTCAATGGAGATAGAACAAAGCAGTTCTGAGGTGACAAGTAGCTCAGAGTAGATTTGAAAACTGGAAGGTAGATAAAGTTTTGGGTGTCTCCAGTGCCGATTTGGTCTAAATACCTAATTTAAAATTAGAAATGGGTTTGTGTCTCAAGAGCTTTTGCATTTTGGATGGTGCAAGTAAATTGAAATGCATTAGAATCCTTTTAAGACAAACATCTTGAGGATAGCCTAAAAGATTATGTTATCCCATGGTTTTAATATACAGTGACTGGATAGAAGAAAAATAAAGGCAATTGGTACCTTGGATATAGTCCATATAAATCCATAGTTGATTTTAATTAGGGTGTATCTCATGTGGATTCCACTCTAGCGAAACAAGTAAAAAAAAAATCATCAATATAAAAATTTAGCTTTCGTCTAACCTAGATCGGTTCGACAAACTTCAAGCCACGGAAAATTCACTAAATAATGCCTACGTTGAGCACTAAGCAACAACGCTTACTTTCTTTATATACTGCAGCTCTCTCATGTTTATCTTTGTCCCACCCTCAGGCTGGAAGACAAATACAGAAATCATGAACACCTCCAGCTTTTCTCCACCATGCTCTCTATTCTGTTCCAACAAGTTGCCAATCCTGACTTTCTAGCAAATGCATACAGCCAGGATGGTGAGTTGTGTGTTTATCGTGTTGACCCGCAAAATGTTTTTCTTTTTTTTAATTATTATTTGACTCTAAGACTTTTTTTTAAATGAAAGAGATTTTTTTTCCCGTGGTAGCTCGTCTGCTTTTCTTGCAAACCTTGTCTAACACACAATATTATAGCACAAAGCTGAAAACTCAAAGAAGAGACAACATTTTTATAGCCTGACTTGTCCTTTTATCTGCAAATCCGCCAGGGGTCAAAGTAATGTACTCAAGAAGCACTTTTCTATCATACAGTGGTTCGTAAGCTGCTATTAACTTAATCCTTGAAATTTTAAAAATCAATTGCTTGAGTGTAAATGAATTAATTTTGAGTCTTAAAGCACCTTACTAACCTAACAGCTTGTCCTTAAAGTGTGGGTGTGAAAGAATTGCTGGTGGCAAGTTTATTCAAAATGAACCTTGTTGCACAGTCATATCTAGGGGTCTGTGGAAGAGAAGAATGTGCCAGTGTTTTGACAAAACTTGGCCGTCTGAAGAAATTTTGAGAAATTTTGCTCTTAACATGCATAGCTAACTTAGTCTTTTGGTCATTTGGCTCTATTGATATTCTGTCCTCAGATGCAGTGGTTAAGGAGCCAATGTCGCAAATTGATACCATGGTGAGAGAACGAATCAAACAGATTGAGGCAGCAGTCAACTTCAAAGAAGAATTCAAGGTAAGAGTGAACTAGTCCTTTCGTTGATTTTTTGACTATTCATTCAGCTCCTAAGTTGATTCTTTTTTACCTTCATTTTATTTCATAAAATTGGTGTGCATTTTCTCGACTTTCTCAGTCACCAATATTTTATGAAGTTTGTTTTTAAAAATACTGAGTAGTGACATGTCGCAAAATGTTTTTTTTTCAAAGCTCTCACTAGTATTTCATTTTCTCTCAACAACTAACTGCTAGATCCGCATCAGTGACTGTCCAAACATGAAGTCGATCCGTCGCTCCAACTGGTCCCAGACAGATCAGTCCACGCTAGACCGGGTCACGGAGAAGGGAGTGCGATCAGTGCTGCTGTTTGGTTTTGGCTACGACTTGTCCACAATGGCAGAGGACAAGACCAGGGGAGCAGAGGTTGCATCTGTAAGGCCCAAAGATAGAATTTGTTTCTTTTGCATTGAATAAATTTACTTCATATGAAAGATTACAATTTTCAGTCTTCTATAGATTCTGGTGTGACAAAGCTGCACAAAGTATAAAAACATGTGACATTTAAGTTTAATTCACTTTCAATAACAACAAGTATGGACTATACAGATCTGCCAAGATTACGGTTTGGGCGTAATATATTACGCCTTACGGGCGGTCCTTGTCATATTATGCCCAGCTGAAAATAGTACGATCTATTCAGTTTCTGGCCACTGGTTCAGATATGGCGCAACAAAATAGGCTTCATACACACAATATAGGACTATCGATATTACCTATCCGATTATAAGGTACTTAAGTTTTCACTTATTCAATACATTTACTATTACCATTAGTTTTATTGGTTGATTAACCGTATATCGATGGTCAACTTTTTTTTAATACTAGCATCCAATCATAATTTTTCGTTTGGGTTGTGTTCAATAGCGTAATACACAGTTGCTGTATACATTGCAAAGCCTCAATTTTCATTGATCGTTCACATGAAGTACGTACACATATGATACAAAAAATATGTTTGTTCTTTAGAATCTAATGGGGAATTAACTTTCAAGACATTCTTAAGGCTTTGTCATGTACCACTGAAAGGTTTTCAATGATTCACACATAGTCTAACGAAAGATTATCTGATATATAATGATCATAATTATGATTTGAACTCGATCATTGAGGCATAAATCCATTACTGTAGAGTTCAATTTACAAATCAGTGTTTTCTCTTAGATTTATAAGACTCTCTATAGTTAACTGTATTTATCTTTGGCTCTTAATGACAGATACCATTATAACAGGGTTTGAAAAAAGGAAGTGTCATTAACACATGGTATTAATTACATCCAAGATTTGTTTTCTGCTTTAAATCTTTTTATTTTACAAATCTGTTTCACAATTTGTGCAGCCATGAACCTGTTTAATTTGCAATTCACCCCTTATGACCCTTTATTTAATTAGTTTTACTAAATTCATTATCTACACTCCTCCAAACCTCTTTGGACTTGGAAACAAGTGATCATCTCTAGTATATAAAATTTTTCCTTTATAATATTTTAAAAGTATAATTGACGAGCTTTACAGTTGGAATTCCGACCTTTTCCATAAAAAAATCGCTTCGAAATTACGAGAATTTGCTATCGGTCAGATTCATGTGCAAGATCTTTAATTAGATGACAGAATTTCAAAAGCGTCGATCGCGAGCTCACTGTCGCTATTTCAGCCGGTTTATTATATTTTTAGATGCGATAAAACAATGCTATTGATTTTATGAAGAAGCATGTATTATACAGCAAGAACTAAGCTTTTTAATGATGTCTTTAAATAAAATATATTCAATAGTTTTTATACACCAACCGAGTGAATACCCTCGTTCTACAGCTCAGTTTGTACCCGAGCCCGAAAAAACATCCTGTTTAGAGTTCCTATTTATATCTTTGTAAAAAGCGGTGGTATTTCGTCAAGGAGACAACATATTCAATTTCTTTTAAGTTTTAATTTGGCCAAGGAGTCTCACGTGGCATGCCCGTGTTTCCGGCCTGTTATTATTATGAAGTTAAAAAAATTACTCTCAGTGGCAGCCAATATTACTCTGAGATAAAATTTAGGCTGGCAGGTCTGACTATAGCAAATTTTTTTGTTCATTGGACAAAACAAATTTATCATTTTTAAATCTTAGGCAGAAACCTCTAGAAAGCTGTAGTTACAGGCTAGTTTGAAAATGTCAGTAAACAAAATGCTAAAAATAGTGATAAAGTCTAAATGCTGCAAGTTTTCTATTTTCTTGTTGTCAAAAAAATACAGGCTATAGGGAAGTAAATAGCATGACAATGCCATTAATTTTCAATCAACAAAGGAAAACAGTAAGCACATGAGTGATTTACTGCCATTCCTCTAGGGTTACCATAGAATTCTATGAAATTTTTTTTTCTTTTTTTTTCATGTTGTTGTTTGTACTTATTTAGTAGCACTGGATCAATAACAACACTGGGGCGATTCTTATGTTTGATTAGTATTAAACATTTTTCATGTGGATTTTCAAGTATCTCCTGTTCCTTTTCTTCTGTCAGGAAATTGTCATAGGTGAAACGACAGAGAAATATCTGATGGTCTATCATGGTGTGACGCACCTGAAATTCCATCTTCTAAGGCGCTGTCATGATAAGGTGAGGCTTGACTAAACTTCTTTTACCAGTGAGAGCTTGACTAAACTTCTCAAACATTCATTGCTGAAACATATACATACCAGATATCTCATGTCACAGGCCTCGAAGTGAACCGGGAAACCGGGAAAAACCCGGGAAATTGGTTTTGGTATTTCCCGGCCGTGAAAATCCCGGGAATTTATTCCATATCGCCGAAAACCGGGAAAATACCGTGACAAATTATTATGGGCGGACATTTTAAGTTCAACACCGGAAAAAGTCACCCGCCATGATGTTTTTAAGCACAAAGTAAACGCCCGGCTGATTGGCTGATAGATGCTTTTCTCTATCAATACAACCAATCAGATAAGCTCTCGCTAGGCACCTTTGTTATCACTTGTTTAACCACACTCTGGACCAAAGGCGCTCGAATTCGCTCTGAACCAGTCATTCTGCTCGTTGAACCCAATCAGAGTTGACACCAATTTCCTTCACGCTCGATCCACATTCCATCGTAGTTTGACTTTGTGCTTTCAAGCCTTTTGATAAACTTCACCAGTATTTCTCTTAGACGCTTTTTTCCCTTTGGAGTAGATCTACTTTGAAACTAAGGTAAGGAAAATTATCTTTACGTCAATTAGTTTCTAGATCTAAACTATTTGCTTAGACATCGATCAAGATAAGTTCGAGCTCATTTCTTAAATTTTAGCGACCATTAATCATGTCGAACCTAGAAGTACAACCACATCTAGATCTAGATCTAGATGTAGGCTTAATAACTATTTAATTTTGTAACTGTTTTTTTTCCTTTAATGGCGACGTTTTTATATTGTGATATTCTATTGACAGATCTATTATCGATATCTACTCTAGTCTACCGATTTGTCTCGAAATAAGAATCTTGACTCAAGAATGAAGATTTATTTTAAGACCCCCAATTTGTAGGAATTGGAAAATTTTTATTTATCACACTTAATCATATGAAGACTAATTATGTCGCTTTATAATAGAACGTGGGGAAAAAAATGATGAATAATGAACATTGATGTCTAGATTTAGATCCCAACTAATATCCATTGAAATTGATGGTTTTGGTTAAGTTGGCTTAACATCCAAAGGCAGCACTGTATACTAAAGTGGACGGGCCTCAAGACTGACGTCTGACTCAGCACTCTAGGCTTTGAGACCTGGACTTCTGTCTGTCGGTCACACTATACTAACACTGATCCAACCAGTTACAGGTGCCTGGAGGCAATATCGGGCATTTTTTTTTTCCAGATCTTGGGAACTGAACCACGGAGCTCTCCATTTTAAGCATGTTTGTGCCTGACATTCCAATTCCATTTATTGAAATCAGTGATCTAAGATGATTTTATTTCCCGTTGACAGATGACAGGTGGAGGCTGTACCTTTCAAGATGAATGGTTACTTCATCCAGAACTGAAGATCTGGATAGAACGTGGGAAGACGCCACATTCAGCCAAATGTTCTCTGTGTGGGAAAATTATTGACCTCAAATCGATGGGAAAGACTGCCCTCACGTCGCATCAAAAGGGGAAGAAGCATGCTGAGAAAGTGGCCGCTCTGAAATCATCCTCTATTGCCAGATCCTTTTTCTCAAAAGGCACCCCTGCATCTACTGCAGCAGCGTCGTCAGCTTTAGCACCAGCGTCAGCAGCATTGCCATCTTTGTCACCGAAACCGTCTTCTTCTGATGGTACTCTACATGGGTACCTTGCGAAAGAAGACGTGTTGGAAAGTGAAATAGTGTGGACTCTCCACACGATAAACCAACACCACAGCTTTGCCTCCAATAGTGGCATCAACAAAGTGTTTCAAAGAGTTTTTAAGGACAGTCAGATTGCTATGAAATTTAGCCTCTCTGACAGGAAAACGTCGTACTTGGCTTCATTTGGGATCGCACCCTACTTTACTTCGCTGTTGATTAAGCAGCTATCCAAGGAGCCATTTGTGTTGCTTTTTGAAGAAAGCATGAACAAGTCGTACCAAAATAAGCAAATGGACTTCCATGTACGTCTGTGGGACTGCGGGTTGGTAAAAACGAGATACATGACATCAAAGTTTCTGGGTCATGCCACTGCTGCAGATATGCAGAGAGCCTATGATGAGGCAACATCACAATTGGATGTGTCAAATTTGGTGCAACTGTCGATGGATGGACCCAATGTTAATTGGAGCTTTCATGAAAAAATCAACACCTGCCTCTCCAATGACCATGACGTTCAGCTGCTTAATGTTGGTAGCTGTGGCCTGCATAAAGTGCATGGTGCATGCAAGGCTTCTATGGATGCGGGCGATTGGAAATTGGACAAGTTTCTAAAATCCTTGCACAGGCTCTTTTCAGACACACCAGCCAGGAGAGAAGACTTTGAGCGGTGCACAGAAAGCACAATATTCCCATTGGAATTTTGCAAGCATCGGTGGCTGGAGAACGCCAGAGTTGCACAAAGGGCTCTGGACATTTTAACAAATATATCAAAGTTCATCGGAGAGTGCTCTAGTGGCAAAATCACAAAGCCAACGACTGAGTCATTTCATCATGTCCAAGAGGCGATCAAGGACGTTTTCTTGCCTGCCAAACTTGCCTTTTTCGTCTCTTTAAATAAGCAAGTTGAGCCATTTCTTACAAAATACCAAACAGACCAACCAATGCTGCCATATATGTTTAAGGACCTTCTTAAAATATCCATTCAGCTGCTTGGCAGATTCGTTAAGGATGAACCACTTGATAGGCTCAAAAGTGGCAAGGACATTTTGGGCTTTAAAGTGGATGATGCTGCAACCCATAAAACAGCCCACAAAGTGGACATTGGTTTTGTCGCAGAGACAATGGTTGCTGAGTTAAAAAAAAAGAAGCTGGCATCAGATCTGCAAATTCTGGCATTTCGCGACCAAGCAAAAACAATTCTGATTGCATTTATGGCCAAATTCCATCTAAAGTCGCCGCTTCATTATTCTCTTGTAAAGGATCTGTCTTTTCTTGACCCAGAATTTTTGATAGATAGCAAACCAGAGGCAAAAGGAAAGTTGACCAGAATTCTGAAAATGCTGGTGTCCAGACGGCAGTTTAAACCTGAAAACTGCGATGCTGTTTTGCAGGAGTTTGTAGATTTTGTTGAAGATATTACAAAGAGTGGTGCTCTTACGTCATTCAGAGCAGATGTGGACCGCTTGGACGTTTTTTTCTATACCCACCTAGGAGGGAACAGTAAGTTTCCACATCTTTGGCCAGTCGTCAAGACAATGCTCCTCCTGTCTCATGGCCAGGCCAGTGTAGAGCGCGGCTTTTCCATTAATAAGGAGCTGGAGGATCCAAACTTGGCAGAGAGAAGTCTTGTAGCCAGAAGAGTTATTGTAGATGCTATTCGCCAGGCAGGGGGGCTGGACAAGATTGACGTTACCCCTGCTTTGTTGATTTCGGCTGGCAGTTCACATCAAAAATATTGCCAATACAAAGAGGCAGAACGACAGAAGACACGGGACTCTGAGAGAGGGGTGAAAAGGAAAGCAGTTGAGGAGGAGATTGAGGGATTGAAAAGAAAAAAAGTAGCGCTTGAATCTGACATTGGGCTCCTCACAGAAAAGGCTGATGAATATGCGAGGCAGGCAGAGGCCCAGAGGAAATTTCACCTTATCAGTGCCTCAAATAGTATGAGAAAGACTGTGAAGGAGAAAGAAATAGAAAAGCAGATGGTGGAGAGGCAGCTGGATGAGAAGCTGCTTGAGAAGAAGCAAATATAAAATTGTTCAATGCAGTGTAAATAGTGTACATAGCTTTTATTCTCATTAGTTTCTTTTGATGGACTATTATATACATGTGTACATTTCATTAATGGGATAGTAGCTGCTGAATGGGTCCTATACCGACGGTACAGATTCAGCACTCCATATTGGGCAGCAAGCTACACCACTAATTGTGAGTACTGACATTTAAAAAGTTTCCTTTATTAGATGATAGTTTTGTGTTTAAATATTCTGTTTCTCTGACACACAAATAGCACCTTTTTTTACCTGCGCGGTTTTCGTGTTCAGTAAATATGGACCTTAAATTTGAATAGAAAAACCTGGAAAAAACCTGGAAAAAGCCTGGAAAAAAGTTTTCCAAACTCACTTCTAGCCCTGATGTCAGAACATGAGACTATGCTGAGTTAATGAATGAATCTATCAATATGTCTTATCTCAATGTTTGGAATAGCCCAGACTATGGCCATATGCTTAAAGTTGTCAGTACCTGCCTTGATGCATCTGCTTGACATCCAGGAAGAAATGATTGATTGACATAGCCACTTCTGCTTTTGGCACAATACCTTCAAGTGGCCAATAAACCTGAAAGATATGGACTCAAATTTCAATGTGCCAAGATCAAGTTCAGTCAGGTTTTTGTTTGCATTGGGAAAGCAAATGTCACGTTTGGTTCGGACATTAGAGGGGACACAAGATTTTTTAAAAGCATTGCAATATTATCTCAGCAAAATCATAGTCATGTATTTTGGCTTCAGTTTGAGAATTTTCTGTTTATCCAATGCCCCTTCTAATGATTCCCCTTACTGAACGCGTACTCCACAATTACACAGTTCAGTCAGAAGCTCTGGTCTCTATCCCAGTATAGCCGTTAGTGTGTTGACGTGTCGTAAAACAAACTAAATTGGTATCCATTAAAAAAAGTAGCAGAAGAAAGCTGGCTTGACCAGTCTAGGATCACAAGCGTCCATCTGAGATAAATTTGACTGCTGATTCTTAGGGTAGGGACCTATGGTCTTGCAAAGCAATGGAGATGTTCTTCATCAATATAGAGGCATTGAGCAACACAAAATAAAGGCCATGATGCGAGCACATTGTTATACCAAAGGACATGTGGTACCTCATTGATCTTGGACGTAATGAGAAGTCTTGCTCTGGTATGGTGTTCAGTTAGTACCTATCATATGACTTTGTCTATTGTTGTAATCCCGTAGATAGTGCAAATATAGTTAACTATGGCATTAGAAACTGCATATATTTTGAACAAAAGTTTTATTAAAAAGTTAATGCTCTTCGTCTATTTCTCTTTCTTAGGCCAAACTGTTAGAACTTTTACAGGGTGAGAAACCAAGCATAGAGAAGTGCATGGAGGACAGGGGCTGGATGTTAGCGGTAAGTCTTTTTTTTTTTCTTCTTCTTAAAATGTCATCTATATTCTGGATAGGTTATACAAGGGTTTGTGTGTGTGTAATAAAATGTTGCGCTATCTCTTGCTGAAAATTATAACTAAGATAGACAAGGTATCATGCAAATCAAATAAAAATAATGTGACTTAGAGCAAGGTGTCAAGAGCGAAATTCCTGTCTGCACTGATTCTAGTTTGGAATATGTTAAAGAATGATTGTTGTTTTGATCCTCAATTTCAACTTACATTGACTAGATTTTAAGGTTAATTTCATGAAGGCTACAAGAGGTGATTCATGTTTGAAATTGAGAGATAAAGATATTATTTCTGTTCAAACACACAGTGAAAATTTTGGCAAATAGAATGAGAATTTTTTTTTCTCTTACAGTCTTAGTATTTGTGAAATGGGAATTTTAAGTCATTCTGGTTTGATTTTATTGATCTGTATTGTAATTTGTATAATCCTCTTAACGGCGGTACTTTTAGACGCTAAAAGTCTTTAAGAAAACCATAGGCCGGGGCTGGTAAAAAGAAACAATCATATGGGCAATTTCTGATGAAGCAATTTTCCTAGCAATATGAGTGTGTACTCTTAATTTAAAGTCAATGTTGCTATTCAAATTATTTATAGTATACTCCTGTTTTGTTTTGTTAATCCTTTTAATTCAAGGTTTTTGTCTACTTGAATTAATAATTCACAGCTTTTTTCTGAATTCCTCACAGGCTTTTGAAGAATTTGTAAATCTTTTTACACCAGAGGAGACTGTTGCAGCGTCGTCATAAGTTTTGCCTTGGACAACAAATTATACCCATTGGTTCCAGAATTTTTTTTCTTTTATTGGCAATGCGTGTAATTAATCTGTTGTCTTGTTGTGTGGTTGTTGTTTTTTTCTAGAGCTGTTTTGCTATTGCTCAGAGAATCTTGTCACAATGAAACATCCAGCAATCTTCAGTAGAACATAGGATTTAGTAGTGTCTAGAGTTAATAAGGTTATAACTTGGACTACATTCATATTGTCAAAATAAAGGAAAAAGTAGGTAAATACTTATGTGATCATGAAATGAAGGCACTTCTTTACTGGACACTGTAGTTTATTGAATTATAATTTAGCTTCAAAATTATTTTATCTCATGCTTTTGATATTCAAACTGTCATTGACTTGAAGCATGTGTTTGCTTTGAAACAAATTAAAATGAGTCAACTTTCTTTAATGATGCAATATAGCTGTAACAATTTCATGAACAATACACCAATCAATATTTTAATACTTTGAATGTGAGCAAGGAATATCAGACTCAAATTGAACATGTGCCCTATGTAAATTTGTAAAAACAATTTAAACAGTTTTTAAAATCACTCATTCTTATTATGGCTGTCGACAAGGAGCAAAAAGGGTAGAGGTCAGAGAAAATCTAACTCTATTAGGAATGTTCATGTGGGGTGCTACTCGTAACTTACTCTGTCGGTGTACTTTTGGAGCGTCGATCTTCTGGGTTCAATAATGTTTGTTTTGTCCGATAAAAAATTTTGCACGCACGTATATTTTTTATAGTTTAAACAAATGACTTGTTCATATTGAAGTGTTGCACAACCCATCGGGGAAAAATCTTGGATGTTATTACTTATTTGTTGAATTCTATAGAAAGGCTTATTTGTAAATAATTCATTATGTTAATGCTTTCATTTGTATTTTCATTATTGTTCACTATATGTTAACATTCAATACCTCATTATTGTCATCTGTAGAAAATCATTTATATAAATTGGGTACTTCGCCCCTCTGTTTTATGGACATTACATTAAAACTGAATTTAATTAAGTGTATAATAAAAAAAAATCTTTGGTTGTTTTTGTGTGCATTGGTCAAACACTTGTTATGTCGTACTAGCTTAATTTAACCTTTATTTGGCCATAATGTCTGTCTTTATAGTTTGACTATTTCTCTATGTGCTTCCACTTGTCTCTATTACTCTTAGTTTAGTTTAAGCCTCTTGATTTCCTGTGGAACATAGGGCCGCAGCAAATTTCCTCCACCGAACTCGGTTCTGGCTGGTCCTCTTTTAGCTCAGCCCATGTACTACCAGCTGCTTTTATCTCACTCTCAGCATCGGTGCTTCGCCGCCAAGTCAGCATCGGACGTCCGACCTTGCGTTTACCTTGGGGGTTTCTACTCTAGGGCTTGCCTTGTGATGTTGGATTTTGTCTATCGAAGTGTGTGGCCTATCCAGCCCCATTTGCGCTTTCTGATCTCCGCGTCGATGGGGGTTTGCTTCGTTCTGTCCCATTGTTCTTTATTCAGGATAACTTCAGGCCACCTAACATTAATTTGTCAGACTTTAGTCTTGGGGCCCTTCCACAACATAGCCTATACTGCTCTACATGGCTACATATGCACATGTACATTGTATAATTAATGATGAGTTGAGTTGGTTTAACTTCCAATGTCTGCGCTGTATAGGCTATAATGTGGACGGATCCCAAGACTGACGTATGACAGTTTTATGTGCTGCCACACATGATATAGGGCGGAGGCCTGGGTAGTTGAGTTGGTTTAACATCCACCATCAGCACTATATAGGCTATATTGTGGACGGACTCCAACTTCCAAGACTGACGCATTGCAATTTATGTGCTGCCACACACGAGACAGGGCGGGGATACCATGACCCGTCTCAGCCAGTCACATTAAACTGATACCTACTATTGTGACCTACCCAACCAGTAGAGAGCGAAATCGCCAGGGCTCGAACCACGGATCTTTTGCGGCGGAAGCCGATGTTCTACCCTAATACCACCGCCCCCCCCCCCTCTACCACTTGAGCCAGTTCGCCCTAATTAACGATGATACCAATTACCATCAGTCGATGTGGTTGCGTTGTTTTTTAAGAAAAGATTTCTGTGATGTTCTACCAGTACCAGTACGTGTACCACCTTTCACTAGTTTCAGTCTTTAAGTTCCTATGGTAAAATCCGTCAGGACGACGCGACCTCAAAAAGGTCCAATCCGCAGAGCATTTCTGTACTGCCCGCTATTCAACAAAAACTCGGAACCTTTTATTTGGAAGAAGCGGGCTCTACGTCTGGGCCACCGCGGCTCCGAGGGGTATAAAAAAAAAGAGAGGAATAGACAGACAAAGAGAGAGAGAGAGACGGAGGCAGATGGACAGACATAGACTGATAATAGTGATATAGGGTGGGTAGTGATAGAGAGAAGAAAAAAAGAGAGAGAGGAGATTAAGAGTAAGACAGAACTTTATAACTTATTACTATTAGACTCAGAGAGAGCAAGAGATGTAGACAGTCTAAAGGTTAAAAAAAAAAAATAGTGACAATGACGGAGAAGGAGAAAGAGAGAGACGTAATCACACTCACAGACTAAAGCAG
>RQTK01000314.1:227976-242523 GCA_003991915.1 Elysia chlorotica
AGTGATGGGAAAACGTGTGTAAACCCTAATTAAAGGAGGGGGGAGGAGATACAAAAAATTCCCTAAATAGGTAAAATTATATTTAAACAACCCATTGGCCTTCCATTACACAACTCTTCCCCTCTTGTACTTGTAGATCATGGGGCTGGTGAAATGCGGGTTCAAACACGGAGTGGTGATTTCTTACACACGGACCACTAAACTACTACAAGTACAAGTGAAAACAGTTCAAAAGGACAGGACAATGGCTAAGTATGAGCCTCAGCATAAAGCGTATTCTAAAGATCATAGAGGGCGGGGCCTATAAGTTATAGTTATAATATGAATGTGATGGTAAGATACAAGGTGTGTAAAAAAATACAAAAACAAAGAAAAACAATACTTGTAATTTATACACAACTTAGAAAACCGAGGGTCAGGGACACCACTACATTTCGCGGTTTACTTAACGCCTTGTGAACTACGGCTATTAAAGTAACATTTTCATTATTTTAGATGCACGTAAAAGTGATTAAATTAGACATCCCTGCTAGTAGGTCTACATATGGTACGGAGGTACACAATTGAGTTGAGTTGGTTTTAACGTCCAACATCAGCACTATATAATTATATATAGGCTATATTGCGGACGGGCCTCAAGGCGGACGTCTGACAATTGTATGTGCTGCTACACACGAGACAGGGCGGGGATACCACAACTCCTGTCTCAGACGGTCACATTATACTGACACCGACCCGACCAGTAGGGAACGCAACCGCCAGGATTCGAACTCGGGACCTTTTGCGTCGGAAGCCGATGTTCTACCCCTGGGGCACCGCGCCCCCCCGGAGGTAGGCCTACGCAATTTTTGGTGGAAAAAAAATCAAATGCTGTGAAACCAAAGTGCTGCAGTCTTACTAGCCTACTCAGTACTTGGTTCCTGGTGGAGACCTCCCGTCACTTGTGTCGTATATTGTATGCAATGAATTTGTGGTTATTTGTTGTTGTTGATGTTGTTCAGTGTTAAAGATATAATCCTTCGTTTATATAGGTTAGTATTTAACCTTTTAATGAAAGAACCAATGCTCAACATAAGAGTGCGTATCTTCTTCAAGATCTGTTGAGTATTGTTAGTATTACAATAGGCCTAGGCCTACATGACTTACAATGGTACGTTATTTACTGTAGATAATTAAGTAATGTAGCCTACTTCACGCACTATAAAATGAAATCGCTACATGTGATGTATAAATTAGTGATTCGGTGGGTTCACGTCAAGGCGTCTAAAAATACACGCCTTGGTTCACGATGGAATAGTTTGCTTCGGTAGGTACACCCACACATTACCAAAGGCTGATGGCTCCGAACTTTTCGAAGGCTGACAGGCCTATATCGCTTTGTGTTCGTATCGTTATCGATATAGCAAGAACCGGATGTTGTGGTTATGCACCTTGTAGGAAGACACAAGAGTACTAAAAGTGCTATTATTAGTAGTAATAGACATCTACATCTGTGATAGGAAATCATCTGAGACTGGCTCATCATTGTCACCGAGACAGGAACAACTTGAAACCAGTAACCATAACATAGCCTACTGCATTGCTCTTGTAAGTATTGCTACTTTAATTAAATTTGCCCTGTTGGAAGACGCTCTTATATGATTCGGAGAAAAGAATTTGATTTATCATTTTAATAATAAAAACCGTTGTATTTTTCGAGATGGCAACGGAATAGATTCTAGCTAAAGGAAGGTAGTTTTACTCACTGATCAGGTAGCCGTTGAAAATGCCCGTCTCTTTTGTCCAAGTGGAACTAAATTTCTAGATCTATGATTCGATTGAACATATCGAGGTAAACGTATTAAACAACGTCTGGCCGATTTTCACTGCGCGGCCATCTTAGTATCGTAGGTGGGCGAAGTTGCCAATTTATGTTGATTTTCGATATATTCAACACTTTTTAGGAAGTGGCTGTTTGTCGGGTAACCGAGCAAATAGTCAGATGGCTAATAATAATAATAATAATAATAATAATAATAATAATAATAATAAAATATAATAATAATAATTTGGGTTTGGGTTTTTTGCTTGGGTTCATACTAAAGAAAGACGAAAAAACCCAAACCCAAACCCAACCCCATCGCTCAAAAGAAGCCCTCTTTAGTTAATTTAGTATGTTGTTTGGTTTGTCAGTACACATACGGAAGTCTTTCCCCCGGCTCTTTTGTTCAAAGAGAATTGGTGCGATCAAACTGGGAGAAAAGATGAGCTTCTCAATCATCAATGTCTGAGATGTAAGTGGGATCTTAAGTTTGTATTTTGACATAATTATAGACTACATAGACTCATTTAAAACAGAAGTCTACACCAGTACATGTAAAATGAAATGATTTTTCAATAGAAAAATAGTTGATCTAGATCTAGATGTTAATTTTGATGTAATATAGTACCCTCTGTCATGGCACTGATAGATCAAAGTTCTAAGCCATTTTTTTGGTCTCTCAAGTCTATGTAGAAATTGATCATGAATGATACATGCTTCTAGCTTGAAAAATAAAATGAAATATTATTTTGCTTGTGTTAGGTTTTAAACTTAATTTAGTTTTGAAGTATGTAGGCCTATGCAAAATGCTAATTGAATATTCAAAGATATCAGGCAAATTGAATTGACTGTATGATATGCTTCACTCAATGTCACAGAGTAGGCCTTAAGAAACATTTTTGGATGCATTATATATCTCAAAACAGATAAGCCATTAATAAAAAAGTGGGAGAAAACAGCACAGTCACACACACACAATGGTCAACTTTTTATCGATATTTCATTGTCATTATTATATGATATGATATAATTTTCGGATGTTGTTAGACCAATGGCCTTTTGCCCATTCAAGTCTCTGTCTCTGTCCATATTACTTTATGATAAAAATTAGCCTGAATAAATTTTATGATCTGTTATTTGCTTTTAAAAAGAGAAGTATTTGTACCTTATTAGTTAATTAAAAAAAATGATACTACATGTATTTTGAAATTAATTTTTCTTTTTTATTTCAGGACCAACGGGCTCTGAAATTTTTATCCTTTTTTTAGGATCAATTGATCATGGAGATGTCTCATTTTTCCTCAACAAACAATAGCTTTTGTTTGGATCTGTTCAAAACCATTTTTGTGGACAAGAGCAAAGAGAATGTGTTCATCTCTCCCTTCAGCATCGCGGCGGCGGTAGCCATGACAGGGTTGGGAGCAGCGGCGGACACAGCTCAGGGCATTGTGAAAGCTCTGCGCTGGCAGCCTGACGAGGGAAACAAGATGCACGAACAGTTTCAGGTCTACCTTTCCTCACTGAAAACTAAGAACGATAAGTACAGCCTGTCTTTGGCCAACAGAATTTACTCGCAGCAGAACTTCAAGATCCTGCAGGAGTTCAGAGAAAGCACAGCCAAGTATTACCTAGCAGGTAAGGCGCTGTTTGCATGTTTGTTTTAACCACCCGAATGCTGTGGGGTGGTATTTGACCCATTTTAGGAGGCAAAAATGCAAATGTATATATGTCCATTACCGTGAATTGTGAATGTCTGTCCACTTCCACTCACTGGTTCAAATCATTGCCACTTTCAGGACAAAATTCATTGGAGTTTGGCTAATTTACCTGAGCACTCAAGTGGTTAAGTGTTGGTGGCCAAACCAAATCAAATTTTTGTCTTCTTATTGTATATTTAGTTACTCAAACAGTTAAAAACAAATCTGTTAAGAAAGTATGTTTTAAAAGTATCTAGTCTCTACATGTGTATGTATGAAAAAAAATTTTAAAACATTTTTACTGAAAGCGATACATAAAAATATGCCCATTTCCTTCAGGTAAACATTATATGTAACGCTATTTTTAATATATGAAATATAGTATTGTAATGGTAATAGACATAAATAAAAGGGCATCTGCTAGAATTCAATTTTGCATCCAATATTTGAAGGGTACCTTTTAAAGTCATCTCAAAATGTTTTAATTTTTTTTCACTTACCAGTGTCCCTATGATAAGAAATTCGCAGTTTTTTCATAGAAAGACAAAAAAAAAAATACATTGTTCTAAGCCACAAGGATGAAAAATGTTATAGCATTTGAATTCCTCACAGCAGGTGCTCTAAGCCAAGATCAATATATATACAATAGATATTGGGTTTAAGGTGATATATTTGATATGCATCTTTGATATTCGCTTCTCATATGTTATATATTATCTAGATGCAGATTTCTAATGTACAATGTTGTATGAATTATCTGAAGACAGTTCGATGCATCGATGATTTTAAACTTCTCTCCTCTCACAGAACCTGTCAATGCAGATTTTGTTAATGCCAGCGAAGCCGAGTGCACGAAGATCAATACGTGGGTTTCAGAGCAGACTGAAGACAAGATAAAGGATCTGATACCTCCAGGGGTTTTAGACGCTTTGACTAGGATGGTTATTGTGAATGCCATATATTTCAAAGGTATTTTTCTTTATTTCAATCTATGTCGGGTTTTTTGTTTTTGTTGTTGTTGTGATGTTGTTGGGTTTTTTTGTTTATTTTTTTTTGGGGGGGGAGGGGGTCTGCTATAATGCAATGCAATATTTTCACCTCTAAATGGTTTTGTGAATAAAAAAAAAAATTGGAGTAAGTTACAGATTGCATTGCTCAATGAGGTGTATGTTTTAGAGATTTCTCTGTGACAGTTTACAAAAATATCATTTCCCAAAAAGCATAATTGAAAGTAATGAAACTAAAGTACATTTTGCATTGAATATTTTGTCTGATTAGAAGCCAGACTGAAAAATTACATCAGGAATTGGGTGTTACAAAATAATACTCAGACAAAAGTTAATTGTTCAGTAATCTCAATATTGATTTTATCTTTTCAAAAAGTATGCATATCAGTTTCATTTTGAAATCATTGTTACATGTAGAATTAGTTAATGCATAGTTATGTTGTCATCAACTTGAATTCAAGCATCCCTCAGGCTTCCAGAGTGAGTCCAGGACATGTTTGGTCCACACTCCTTTTACATTAACACATAATTAGTTTGTAATTTTGAAGGAAGAAAAATTTGGGTGTAGTTAAAAGCAGAATATAATGTATTTGTCATTCCTTATATTTTTACTTTCTCAGGGAATTGGGACCTGCAGTTTGATGAGAAGAGAACGGAATCTCAGAAGTTCAAGATAGCTGGAGATCAAACAAAGTCTGTTCCCATGATGTATGCAAAGAGAAAGTTCCATGTGGGCCAAAGCGACAAATTAAAGTGCAGGGCCCTTGAGCTTCCCTACAAAGGCAAGGACCTGTCTATGGTTGTTATCTTGCCAGACCAAGACTTTGGCCTGCAGGTAGGTTCATATGAAGTTTAAAACGCAGTAGAACCCTCCCAAAGTAAACGTTCTCAAAGTGTGCCAAGCCCTCTTAACAGTCCCTATACTTTATTACTCCACATAGAAAATGTTGTTTGGCCACAGAATAACACAGATAGATGTTTTTATAGTTAACAAATGTGTACACATACATACATATACAACATTGTACCATCTTCATTAAAAAAAAAAAAATAATGATTATAGTAATAATATTATTAATAACAATAAGAATAAAAATAATAACAATAACAACAACAATAATAATAAAATAATAGTAAAAATATCTCATGAACAATTTCTCTGTCTTACTGACATTCATTAGAAGATAATTTTCATCACACCATGTGGATAATGGTAACCGACCAAATGATGCAGATAACATTCATTAGAGTGAAAAAATTAGAAATTTGAAATCTTGCAAATTATGTGGTTTATTTCTGTGAACACTGCACCTCCCACTCCAGGTGATAAGTTGACATAAATCTACATGTGCTGTTTTTGCCAGAACTTGGTTGGATCACTCAGTCAGAGCGAGATTGATGAGTTGCTGAGCAGCTTAAAGCCAGCCAACACTGATGTTGCACTATGGTTACCCAAGTTTGAAGTGAGAGCTGTTGGCATTGCACTGCTATGGTGTCAAAGTGTTTTGCTTCTTTTTAATTATATATGTATATATTTCTATCTATCGATCTATCAATTTTTTGGGTTGTTTTTATAACTTTTGAGGAAATTAAGATTTAGGCCTAAAAACGATTAAACTTTTTATTCTGTTTCTATGATAGCTGAAAGAATTTAATAAACGTACTGCACTTGTTTTTAAAAAATTTAAATTGAACTTTAAAAGAGATATAACACATTTTTTGCCAATTAAGACAATTAAAAAAAATAAATATGCACCTTTAGTTTGACACAAAGATTGTCTTAACAGCATGGCCATATTCTCAGCACCGTGAACACTTTGTGTTTTATACCCACGGCAGGTGACAAGCAGCCACAGTCTGAAGGAGGCCCTCTCTGCTCTCGGAATGGCTGACGCATTCAGCATGGAAAGTGCCAACTTCAGTGGCATCACTGGAAACAAAGACCTCTACATCACTGCCGCCATCCATAAAGCTTTCATCAAAGTCAACGAGGAGGGAACCGAGGCTGCAGCAGCAACAGCCATGACGTTTGGTTTGAGGTGTATGCCGATGAATCCGATCCCGCCATTTACTGTAGATCACCCTTTTCTTTACCTGATAAGAGACAACCGGGCAAACGGCCTGATTCTCTTCATTGGTGCTGTTGCAGACCCTTCGTTGTAATAGATAGACGTGACTTTCACTTCCTTCTTTGGTTTTGTTAATACAGTGGTCTCCACGTAAGAACTCTCTGCGCACAAACCTACAGCGTTTTCGAACCCGCCCGCTCTATGAAACATAATTGTTTCTCTTTAATTGGCACCCCTACCCACCCGCTTTTGACCTTGTATAAAGTGCATGGTGATTATTTCGATAATGATCTAAGACTGATAGGAGCGGCGCATGTATCTAAATACACGCGATCAGATGTGTGAGCAGTGGGCAGGCGTGGGGGAAGGTAGGAGGTGAACATACCCGAGCCTGTGAACCTTTACGAACGTTAGACTAAAGCCATGTAAGGAGATCAGAGAGATCTTCCTTCCGCCATCTCTTTGTCACGCTGACCACTCCTCTCGGTTGCTCAAATTATTTGTCAATCACTAAATTGTTAACAGACTCTGAAAGGGTGTGCTTTTTCTTTTTCTCTCTCTCTCTCTATCTCTGTCTCTCTTGTTCTTTTCTTTCTCTCTCTCTTTCTCTATTTCTTTCTTTTGGTTTCTCTCTATCTCACCATTCTTTCTTTTTCTCCTTCTCATCCCGGAGACCACTGCAATACAAAGATCTATAGAAAGAATTTTGTCTTTGACTTTTTACTATAAATAGTATTTTGATGTCTTAAGATTTGTATAGATCTATGCATTAGTTTAATTGAATTACAAACTTCACCTATATATTTTTTTATAAATTGTACTCAATTAAAAAAAAAAAACTTGTTTTATACATATATAAACATATCACTTGTATTATCAATATACCTTCATTTTCAGGATGTGCCTCCATCTCTCTCTATTCTGTACTTTCTCTCTGCCAGAGAGGTTCTATGTGTAACAAACTGATTATAACATACGGTACCTTTTGTTTGTTTTTTATGTACTTAACATTGAAACTGTTCTTGCATGATAAAATGCATATATCTTATCAAAATGCATGATTACTTCTTTTTTGTTTTGTTTTGTTCAAATGAAGTTTTTAATAAAACTTGACATGGGGAGCAATACCAAGCAACCACTGTCCATAGGGCAATTGATCGAACACTTGAAACATCTTGAAGGGATCACTATAAGAAAGTATGTGATCCAGCATGTTTCATACCCTTCACTCTTCATTAAACATCACATCTTCAGCCATGCTTTTTCTGAAGCTTGCGCCTTTTGATTATTTTGTTTTGTTTTTGCATTGGGTTGTGAACTTAAGTAAGTTTGACCAGAGTTGCCGCTCTCAGCCAAATTTTTTGTTTTACTGTATTAGTCTATTACTGTAGATCCTTGTAATGATTAGTTCACAAGTTCATGTGCTAGTTCGAAAAGCTATTTTTGTATTTATAAAATGTCCTGTTCTCTACCAACTTGACATATCGCTAACGCTAACAGGTTATTTAGTGGATTGATTGAATTAACTTTCCTGAGTACAACAGGGCATTCCTATTTTATTCTATTTGATATCTCATATCGAGTGATAATGATTGTACGGTTGTTTTTAACTTCTTAAGTGGTCAATCAATGAATTGATTTATGCTTCACCGTTGATTTGATTTGTGTAAATTGTAAATGTTTAAAGATAAAGTTTAAGGAGAATTTTGTATAAGCGTAAAAGGAATGCAGAAAGCTTAGTACCTCTGTGCAAAGGACATTTCAAATCTTTTATGGTGCTCACTAGCTATAATCAGAAAACTACTCTGGCAATATAGGGTTTATTGCAATAATAAAACTCATGAAAGCCTTAACTAGGGTCTTTCCCATGAGAATACAAAGGAAATCTTGTTTAAAAAACATTAACCACAATTGAAATCTTAACATCTACATATATACATATAGATTTACAATTATCAATCATCATGTGATTTATTAATATCCGCCACAGCTTTAATTACTTGTGTTCATGTCAATTCTTAGCAACATTATTTAGTGGAGTAGGCATATTTTGTACTTTTAAAGTAAAGTCGTTTTTTTTCCTTGTTGAAATATTGATACGGTTCTGTTATAACAGCCGAAATGGCTTTATGGCTGTGGCAGATATGGAGTGGTTTTGATATTAGAACTCCTTCGTGCAGTTAGTCAGTTGTGCTCACTTGTTTCGAAATGCACTCATAGAGTGTGAGCTGTGATGTGCTCCCCATTCCCTAATTAAACACACAATGTAGAGATATTGCAAGTGCTAAAAACATGAAAGAGAGTAAAAATTCGCATCCCTTGTTTTGCCTTTGTATATGTGCCCTTTTCTGTAGATGAATCCATTTTTGGTCCTTTTAAATCAGGGTATAGGACTAATAGCGTTCCATCTTTCTCCTATATGTTAAATTGATAATTTTATGTGTATACAAATCATTTTACTGTTCACATTTATTTTGTTAGGATAAATGTATTCCTGCCTTATTTGTATATGTGTGAACTGTTAGCACTGCATGCTCACAATCAGGAACTCCCCTTTTGTTGGTAAGTTCTTGTGAGACCTGATCTGGCTAAAACTTGGGGTCCTTCGTTCTACTTTTTTGTTGTTGAGTAACATTCTTTGTTACATTTTGTTTTATTGTTTTAAAAGTCGTCTTTCATGAATAAAGTGATTTCTGGATATTGTTTTTTACTTTTACAAGCTGAAGGGTTACCTGATTTTAAACTTCAACATAATATAATTTTACTGGTGTATGCAGTCAAACATGAAACTTATTTAATAAACAACAATTACACATATCAATATTATCATTATATATTTAATTTCAAATACTAAAAATAAATTATTTTTTCAATGTTTAATTTTTTAATATCCAATCAAAATTTTTGTATCAATCTTTGTGGGTTTAAACCATCTGTCTTTCTGTGTCCAATTATATCATTAAAACAAATAATATGACTGACTTGCCTTCAGCTTGATTCCCGTGTTAGTTTCACCAGTCTTATTGTTCAAGTACTTTTATTTCACTTTTTTTATTTTATTATTGAATGTAAATTACAATCGTTTATGAAACTGCATAAGTAAATCTTTAAATACTTTTTTGTTTCATATTTTAAAAAAAGTATTAGAAAGTCGCTCTCAAAACACTTCATTCGATGAACTAAGGCCTCTCATATTTTTTCAATGTTTTTTTTTAATATCCAATCAAAATTTTTCTATCAATCTTTGTGGGCTTAAACCATCTGTCTTTCTGTGTCCAACTATATCATTAAAACAAATAATATGACTGACTTGCATTCAGATTGATTCCTGTGTTAGTTTCACCAGTCTTATTGTTCAAGTACTTTTATTTCAATTTCAGATTTTATTCTTGCATTTAAATTACAATCGTTTGTGTTACTGCATAAGTAAATCTTTAAATGCTTTTTTCTTTCATATTAAAAAAAAAAGCATTAGAAAGTCGCTCTCAAACCACTTAATTTGATGAACTACAGGCCTCTCACTTGATTAGCCCAGGGTTCGAATCATCGCTTGGCTTTCCACCCAGGTGGTAAGTTTGGGTCTCGTCGAACAGGCTTGAGACTTGATAAAGGCTGAGGAAATGCACAGTGGCTCCGTTAACTTTCCAGATGAAAGACTCGGCCATACCTAGATAAAGTTGAAAAATGAATGCACAACTACACAATTGTGACTATCATTCACGTTGCTGAAATGAGAGAGATTGAGGCAGACAACGTCCAACGTCAACACTTCATAGGTTTAATTGTGGACAGGTCCCAAGACTAACGTCGGCCATTCACAGACATGACTCGTGTCTCACCGATCTCATTATATCGACACCTACTGAATCAGCAGGGGACAAATAAATCTACATTTGTGACTGTTCCTGGGTTTCAGGTAGGGGACCTATCCATTGGGAGATCGACGCTCTACCATTCGCGCCAGTCATCTCTCCACACAGAGAGAGAGAGAGAGCGAGAGCGGCGGAGCTTTAACACGTGTAGCAACAGCCTGCGTGTTAAAATGGTTTTTAAGTTTTTTAGGGTGTCTGTAGTTTTTATTTTTAATTGAATTCTAATTCAAGATCGTGAAGTAAACTGAATAATGCCGAATAATAGTGGTGTTCTTACATGGGTAGAACAAAATTAAAAATTCATAGTTAGCATAATTATTTACATTGGCGGAAAAAAAAAGATTTTGGCGATCATACACTTTCAAATGAATCAGCATTATGTAGTGAAATAATAATATACATATCTTTGTAATATTACTTATTACGATTTGGATGCACTGCTGGTTTGCTCAGTGTCCGAACTAGTACGGTCATGGCAGTGTTAATGTCCCATGCAGCACTCGTGTCACTTCACAATGCACTCGGATTCTGCAGCTGTTGTACCAACCTTTGTTCAATCTAGATCTAGTAGTAGTACATTTACACTGTGCGGGGTCTTGTTTCGTCTATACTACAGACTCCAATAATTGTAGATGCCATCATTCGAGATTGAAGAGTTAAGCCACAGGAGATAGGTTCTTATTCGATTTATAAAAATAGAAGTTAGCAGCTTTTATTCGAGTTTATGCACATAGAAGAGAATAATTTATTGAAAAGTTGAAAACTGTCTAAAAACTGGAAAAATAATGTGCTTATTTTTTTCAGTTTTTAGAACGTTTTTAACGTGTATGCAGGGAGCGAACTGTAAAACTGCTGTGTCGCCTAGACAAAACAGCGCCTAGGGATTTCAGGTATAGTGGTCAGTCTTTATCACACTGCTAATGTGCACCAACTTTCCCTTTTCACCCAATCTCTTCATCAGCTGGCATTACAGTATTTAGAAGTGTGTCCCAATATGATAGTTCGAAATCAAACTGCTGAAATAATTTTATGTTGATTTTTAATGTTTAATAAGCAATCCATGCTTTTATTATATTTTTATGTCTTTCTTTTCATATAAAAAAAAAAACCCGTTAGAAAGAGTGAAGCGCGTACGTGGTCCCATGTTTGAGCCGGCGATCATCGTCCATGGGGGCTGTGGGGTTTATCCCAGGGAGGAGTCGCTTGAGCCCTTCCTGGCAGGGGTCAAGGACGCTGCGCTCCAAGGTCACGCCCTCCTGTCTCGGGCCGGAAGTGCCGTGGACGCTGTGGAGGCGGCGGTCTCGGTGCTGGAGGACAACCCTCTCTTCAACAGCGGTAAAGGCACTAGGCATCCTTCTCTCTACTCTCTCCTACATATATACACTACACACGCGTTAAGACAAAGCACCAAAATGATTAGAAAAGGGGGCCCAATATACCCTGGGATTAGAGCCTGAGCTTTCGATGCTGGAGGTTCGCGGTTTGAGTCCTGCACTGGCAAACGCATTTTTATCCGGGGCAAGTTGATTGTGTTCCCATTTGAACTAAGTTGAAACTGACTGCTCACATAGGCATGCGCTGGTCGCTTTTTGACTTTTGAAAATGGAGATCTCAGATAACCACACGCAGATTTGTTGTATATAAACCCCCCCCCCCCCCTCTGTTTACATACAATAGGCATTAAGACAACTTAAAACTGAAAACGGTTATATATAGTCTCTTGCAACTATGTTACATGGCGTTGTTAGAGGACACCCCATGAACTTGAAGAATTGTCCATCTACTGCAGGTCGCGGGAGCGTCTTGAACCTGGACGGTCAAGTCGAGATGGACGCCATTGTGATAGACGGTCAGACTCTGGGCAGCGGGGCTGTGTGCGGACTGCGGAGGTGTGCGAACCCGGCATGGTATACACTGTACAAGAGATTAATGAATAAACACTGTAGCCAGCCTACCTTGAATAAACACTGTAGCCAGCCTACCTTGTCCATGGTATACACTGTACAAGAGATTAATGAATAAACACTGTAGCCAGCCTACCTTGTCCATTACGAGCCGCGCCAGCTGTACCGGGTTCGCACACCTCCGCAGTCCGCACACAGCCCTGTACAGTGTATACCATGCACAAGGTAGGCTGGCTACAGTGTTTATTCATTAATCTCTTGTACAGTGTATACCATGCACAAGGTAGGTTGGCTACAGTGTTTATTCATTAATCTCTTGTACAGTGTATACCATGCACAAGGTAGGCTGGCTACAGAGTTAATTCTCCAGTCTCGTGTATACCATGCACAAGTAGGTTGGATACAGTGTTTATTCATTAATCTTTTGTACTGTGTATACAATGCACAAGGTAGGCTGGCTACAGTGTTTATTCAAGGTAGGCTGGCTACAGTGTTTATTCTCCAATCTCGTGTATATCATAGACAGCGTAGACTGTCTAAAACTTTTTATTCTTTTATCTCTTATATATCATATAAACTGTCTTGCAATGTTTATTTTCCAATCAGATTCTCTTGTATATCAGTGACAAGGTAAACGGTCTTATACTGTTGAGCCTTCAAACTCCTGTATGTCATAGACAAGGCAGATTGTCTTACAATGTTTATTCTTCAAACTTTGTGTGTGTCATGGACAATTATATTCTACATTACTCAAATATAGTTCATATCCCTTAAACGTAAAGCAATATTGGATTGGCCTTTCGTCACCTATGTTTACGAAACAATCTTTTAGGGCTTTCGAAAAGCGGACCAAAAGGATTCGAACTTCAGACGCACTGTTCACGAGTCGAGAGGACCACTGAGACAGCTACCTGGTGCCCATACTAGATGTCTCTACACAATAATGCAGTGCACGCACAGCCACACATACGGTCTATTCTACATCTATCTAGAGTAAACTAAAATTAACACCACTATATACCATACATCATACATCATACACACTACGAGTCATACGTCCTACACCCTACACCCCACACCCTACACCGCACACCCCACACCCTACACCGCACACCCCACACCCTACACCCTGCATCCTATACCCTACATCCTGCATCCTACACCCTACACACTCAACACGCTACACACCACAATCATATCCTATACCTGCACCCTACATTCCACACACACCATGCATACTTAACACCCCACACCCTACACTCGACACCCGATATCCTCCACAACATACACACTACAGGCCCTACATCTACACCTTCCATCCTTCATCCAAGTCCTACACGCCATACACACTACAAGCACTACACGCCACACTAAACTGCCAGATTCTATGTGCTGTATTTACACTGCCCAGAGTGGGTAAAATAAAGGTTTTACATAATAAAAACTCCAAAGGCTGAGACTCCAAAAAGAAATCGTCTCGATCCACAGTTTATAGAGTCCGTTTTCTATGTTTGTTTACAATCATGGCCATCATAATGTTTAATGTCATCATAATTATGATGCGTAGAAACTTGTCACCTCTGCACAAAGAATATTCAAAAAGTCCGCCATTATCATTACCACAAATAGCTTTTGTCATTGTAAATGTACAGACGCTCCAACAAAATCACTCTACTCAAATCTTTTGGCAACGAGAAAAATATTGTTGAAAGGCCACCCTCATAGATTAATTATTATATTTTTAGTTAATTATCATTAATTTTATATTTCAAATCTAAAAAGAAATTCGCGCATCAATAAATTCAAAAATGTATCTTAAACAAAATAATGTTTCTGTCCCTATAATGACCTGCGAGTGAAAACTGTTTATTTTTTTTATGTTTTTACATCTCCTTCATTAGATTGTGTACGCTGTATAGCTTCAAAATAAACGTACCCCTTTCTATCTCTGAAGTTTTGTAAATAAAATATCTCTAAACTTTATGAAGCCACATCGCATACATGTAAATGATGAATACAGATATTTATTAATTTTTGAAAGACAGAAAGCTTAAGTTTTGACACGTGCAACAAATTTTATTCCATTTTTCTACTGGTTTAAAAGATATGGACCCCCCCCCCTCCCCCCCCCCAAAAAAAAATAAAATAAAATAAACACCAATGTAAAACATGTGTGTGGGTGTGGGGGGGGGGGGGG
>RQTK01000314.1:254151-303996 GCA_003991915.1 Elysia chlorotica
ACGACCACGACGACGACACACGACGACGACGACGACGACTATGACGATGATGATGATGATGATAATAATAATAATAATCGCAATTTAACATTGATTAAAACTCTCCATAGAGCACCGGTGTTATTATTTTCCCATTATTTGTCTATAGCGCTGGACTTAGATTCGGTAGTTCATGTCCTCCCCCTTGCATACCGCTACCGCCCACCATCTCCGACCCACAGACACCTCAAGCTCGCGCGTTTATATGCCGCAAAGAAGTGCCGCCATTTTTAAGCGATCTAGTGCTATTATAGACATCTGTGGTACTAGCCTATTTTCGGCTCGGGGCGTTGACAATCGAAACTGACAGTTTACTGGGCTCAGATTGTGACTCGGATTTCCGTGTTTTCATCTTCGATTTCACAAATCAGCAAAAACCTAACAGCCGGCAAGTGGAACGCTTAACATTGCAGTAACATACTGGAGAACGTGCTTTGACAGCATGGTAGAGTCTAAAAGCGAGTTATTAGTAAGTATGAAAAAGATTTTTTTATAACTAGATCTAGATCTAGATGTAGGTCTAGATCTAATTACGAGTCTAGATCTAGAATCTAGATGGATCATGCAGCTTATGCCATGGTGGACTAATAAATGTGGTTAGCTTATAGCACATAGATCTATAAAGTGCTTGGCACTAGTTAACTTTTGTGGTCCCTAACCTGTGAAGAACAATGAACAGGCCTTAACGTGCCTCAAACATTCAATATGTCAAGTCAAGTCAAGTCAAGTCTGTGTGCAACCAAAAGGGTGGGTGGGCAGTAATTGAATATTATTAAGATGGCTCTTATTAAAATTTAATAAAACACCTGCCAAGTGCTCTTTTAACCATTCTGGTTGGTTTACAATGCATTCGAAGTCTTAAAAATGAAAATAAAAGTAAGCCGCTAAGATGTCATCAATTTTGTTCAACAAACTGAAACTGATGACATCACAAAGTAGATCTAAATCTATGAGCCGAAGGGCTAGAGGCACGTTCAAAGTGCTGCAACTCCACTCAGGACATGGCTTCTAAAGCCGTGTTAAATGGCTGAGTCTGTGCAAGGTTAGAATTATAACACATTGCAATCATAATTTAAATTTTTTCTGGGTGTTAGTTGGAGATCTAGGTGTGGGGCCCCTGTTGCTGTGATTGTGTCAAAGAGAGCAAAGAAGTGTGTACTTTCTCTTAAAAGTACTTGATCATCGTGTCCCCTCCCTCAACTCAATAAGACTTCTCAGAAGTAAGATGGTGATTTGATGGCTTCAACACACATTGGTATTAGAGTATTAATAGGATTTGCATCTTATAAAAAAGATCTTATGAATTGCATCCGGAACAGAAGTGCTCAAAAGTCAACATTCTTACAAGTACTGAAAGATTCATAGAGAAGTTAAGTTAAGCTGCTATGTTCTTAATACCCCATTTTTGAAATGTGCACCCATGGATGCAAAGGATTTAAAAAATGATAGCAGTAATGCAAGGTGGCACAGCATTGTGGAAAACTTTCAATTGAAGTGGATAGTTTTGTTTTGAAAGGTACAGTCTTAGAGGAGAAGTCACATCACATGATGATGATTGGCTTCCAGCTAATTCAAATGGTAATTTTAGGTTTAATTGAACTAAGGTAAAAATTGGTTAAAACTTAAAGTGGGACCATTTACATACAGGTCTTTTAAAATGATGCAGTACACATTATGAAAAAATGGATTTTAAGTATCTTTCCAGATTGTTTTATGACCTCATTTTTCAAAGGTCTTTATAAATTGTATAATTAATCCATCGACTTGACTTGTGGACTCTCTAATGAAACTTTGTGTGTGTATAAATAATGTTGGCTATAGAACTACAAATCATGTGTTTAAGCATGGGAACATTTTTTTCTCAATAATACAATTTATTAGTTCCAAGTAAATATGGTATAAATTTAACGCTTTGATTTAATCTATTTGTAAATGTTGATCCTGAGACCCAGATATTCCTTTTGAGTTTGTCATTATAAACTGTCTCACTCAGTGCCGGATTTAAGGCGGCTCCCACACCAAAGCGATCCCCCTTTCAAACGCTTTGTAAAATTATGCACTAAAGTACAATTGTAAGGGAGTGAGGCCCCCTGCAATCTAAATCTGGCACTGGTCGGACCCATTTATAGTTTTCAATATATAACTTTAAAATGGGTCTCTCCATACCATAAGGCCATTTTATATCTCTTCTTTCTCTTTCTCCCTCTCTCTCTATTTCACCTGCTTCACTCTTTCCTCATCTCTTATCTTTTTCTATCCCTCCCACCACTATCCCCGACATTTATCTATTTGTCTGTCTCTAGAGCTGCGTGTATCTTATCTATCTATGATCTATCTAAGTATTTATCTATTTGTCTATCTATCTATCTATCTATCTATCTATCTACATATCTATCTACATGTATCTCTCCTGTGTTGACATGTGAATGGGAGAGGATAACCCTCTGGTTACACCCAAGCTGTGACAATAAGAACTCTGCCAGTCTCTCCAGTAATATTATATAGACAAGAAAAACAACCCCTCTTTGCGTACAGTAGTTACTAGTTCTACGTCATGGGTGAGCTGTTTGGTGTTAACATGTTGACACCCTAGTTCTAAAATGGCTTGTCTCAGGCCTTCAACTACCTCTCTCTCTCTCTCTCTCTCTCTCTCTCTCTCTCTCTCTCTCTCTCTCCCTCTCTCTGTCTCTTCCCAGACACAGCATTAATTTCGCTCGTTTACAATTACAACGAACACAATTTTTAACTATATTGCATGCTGTGTCGTGTTTTCATCTAAACGTCTTTTTTCCATTCTACACACGAGATGTAGTCCTCCTTGCAGACCTGGCACTAAAGGTGGCTCGGTTGGTCATGGGCACAACTTTTAATTTAGGAGGTCCCGAGTTCTAATCTCCATTAGGCTGTCTTGTTCTCTTCTGGTTGGATTAATGTCAGTATAAAATGATCATCTGATACTATTATGTCCTGGTATCCACGCTCCGACGTAAACTTGCTATTTTACGGCTTTAGGACCTAGTCGTAAAAAGTACTTATCCCAAATTCCAGGACAGGGTGGTTTTGTCAAGCGTCTTTTGCCGATCAGCCCGGTCTTAAGTTGGCGCAGAACCATAATGAAGATCTGCAGAAAGCACGACTATTATTTTTTTTTTTTTTTTTGCGCGCCGTCTATGAATTATGTTCGGAAATGAATAGTTCTGTGCCATTTTAAAACTGGCCAAATCAAGCAAGAATTTGGCCTTTTGCCGATCACTTGAAAATACACACAAACACACACACACACACTCAAACGATTCTGTTAAGTTCACAAACAAATCCCTGTAGAATTTACTATCATTAATTTAAAAAAAAAAGAATGAGGAAGACGTAAGTGTCGCTTGTCCAATATTTTAACTGCATATTAGTCTTGCATCTATTATAATTTCTGCGCAATGTGTAAACAGGCGTGTTTCAACATGGGCAATAAACAGTATTGCATGCCGGGGTGGATGTACAGGAATTTATAGTGAACTTGTTGACTGGGTTGGTGTGGTTGGCTGCCTCGTGGAGCGAAATGGTTGGATCGTCGACGGCTCTGGTGTTGTGTTGGAGGTCGCCCGCCCTAAGAGCCCAAATGCTGCCCCCACAATGTGTAAGTTGCTTGCTTGGAACCGTTGACTTTAACTGTAAGATGTCAGTCTTGGACACCGTCCACAATATAGCCTATGTAGTGCTGACGTTGGACATTAAACCAACTCGGCTACAACTACCGTTGACTTTAACAACCCGTCCTGTTATGCGTGGTAAATCAGTTGCTGATCTGTGTATCTTTGACACGACAATGAAGACTGGGTCGCCAACATTGAAGACTTCAACAGCAATGCGTCATCTCTTGTTGTACTGCAACGACATTTCGCCTGCAGCATTGACTGTCTCATGGGTTTTTCGATGAACTTTTTGACGCCATACACCTTAAAAGATTACTGTGGTGGTTCTGTAAAGTTCTGGGGAAGGATGTGGTGGTTCTGGTAAAAGCTGTGGAGGTATTTCTTGATTGGACAGTCCATAGGTATTATTTGTGGTCTCCATTGATGGCTGTTCGTTTTTCTCGCAGGATCGTTGCAGATCTTTTTCATTGATATGTCCTGTGGCCCCCAGGGAAGAGGGGATCTGTTGATGTATTCCCAAACACCAAGTGATATGGACTGTCTTTGATTGATTGGTGGCGCTGACTGTTGAGCGTGATCATGATCTCAGGTAACCATGCAGACGAAAAAAATTGGGAGTGTACAAGTGCAATGAAAGGGGAAATCAAAGCACTTAGAAACGAAACGCAAAAAAAAAAAGTCAAAAGAGAAAGGCTGTGTGGGCAAGTAAGTTTTGCAAAATCGTTTGTTTGCGTTTTTGTGCTGCGGTTCGTCATATGGTTATGCGCCATTTAAGAACGCGCTGATCGGCAAATGGCGCTTGACAGTTCCACTCGCTTGGGCGGAAATGGAGTGCTCTCGCGGTGGTCAATCGAGATTGTTTACCGCAGATATCACTACAAGTATTTAAGAGTATATGATGAGTCAGGCTCAAATGGTAGAGCGTTAGTCTGCAGATCAGAAGGTCTGGGATTCAAATCCCAAGATCATTCAAAAATGAAATTGTCGGATTCCGTCCCTACTGGTTGAGTCGGTATTGGTTTAATGGGACCAGTTTAGACATGAGTCCACGTCTCCCCGCCCTGTCTCGCGTATAGCATCATGAAAAGTTGCCAGAAGTCAGTCATGGGGCCCGTCCACAATAAAGCACATTTAGCGTTATTCTTCCCATTAGCCTCTTTCCTAGGCTACTTAATAACCGATAATCTCGTAAAATAGTGGTGGGGTGAGGTGTGCAAGGGTAGAGCGCGCAGCTTCTGGATGGAAGGTTGTCGGTTCGATTCCCGCTTTAGGCCGCCTTCCATTTTCCCTACTGATTAGGTCGGTGTCATATTAGCGTAATTAGACAACTACAGGGAATCTTGTTCTGCACCAGCTGAGACAGAAGCCCAGGTCTCCCCGTCCAGTCTCGTGTGTGGCTGCACATAAACTTGTCATACGCCAGGCTTGCAGCCCGTCCACATTTACCCTATAAAGTGCTGACGTTGGAGCTTAAGCAACAAAACAAACAAGTAACGGATTGTTATAAAGTCCTTTCACCATTTAGGACCTAGCTATGTTTTTTCCGAGCAAATGAAAGCAGCGCCACCCTGTGATACGGGTACTTGTGTTTGGTACAGTGACCCGTGGTACAAGTACGTCTTCAGGGAGCTACTTGATGTTTACGTTTCGCGTGAGCTTTATTCAAACGGCCATTAAAACATCTTGATTTCTCAATTTATCGAAAAATTTCTTCGGACACAATTGTCCCTCTTACAATGTTTATTCGTCCGATTTCGTCCCCTACAACTTCAGTTCAGGTTGAGTCAGTGTCAGCACATGCATAATGTGACCGACTGAGACACGAGTCCAATGGTCCCCGCCATGTCTCATGTGTGGCAGCTCGTAAAATTGACAGACGCCAGTCTTGGGGCCTGTCTGCAACATAGCCTATATACTGAAAACTTCGGACGATAGGCAACACAACGAACCATACCATCGACGGCTGAGGCCTGTGCGTCGTGGCTAGAGCCAACAACAGGCGTGTGGTACTGGTACATGTAGTGGGTGAGCTTATCCCATGCAGGGATTGCCGGAAGTTGCCGGAAAGCCAGTTCAACTCAACGACTGTCCGCTAGATCCACCCCCCCACCCACACACACACGCACATGCACACGCACATATATGTATACACATTGATGAGTACAAAGAAAGCCAAAATCACGGCGGGGTCCGCCTGGAGTAAGGAGGCGCGTTTGATCTAAGGGTACTCCTGCTAGTCCGTTACACGACACCTGTAAGCCTGTATACATTTGATATTGACTTCAGACATGCACTATATGCCCTCAACTCATTATTCCAGTTTAGCGTTGTAAAGTTTCTAGCATGATTCCATGAACACCAAATTCCAGACCCCTCTCTTTCTCTTACCCCCCTCCCTCTTTGTTTCTCTGCATTGTAAACTCGTAGCACCCCCCCCCCCCACCCCCCCCGCTCCGCCCCTCCCCCTGCCACTTTTTCTCCTCGCTGTGACTCCCCCTCCCCCCCCCCCCCCCCGGGTCTCTCCCTCTCTCTCTCTCTCTCTCTCTCTCTCTCTCTCTCTCTCTCTCTCTCTCTCTCGCTGTTTCGGTGCATTGTGAGCTCATCATACATTCCATCTCTCTTTCTCACCCTGTTTATTCTTTCTCTTTCCACACCTTGTCCCCGTATATATCTCTCTCTCTCTCTCTCTCTCTCTCTCTCTCTCTCTCTCTCTCGCTCATTATGGTAACTGAGCTAATGAATACATACTTGTAAAGTTCCTATTAGATATGAAATAAAAGAGTCATCAATAAACGATAAAACATGTAGATCTAATTACGAGTCTAGATCTAGAATCTAGATGGATCATGCAGCTTATGCCATGGTGGACTAATAAATGTGGTTAGCTTATAGCACATAGATCTATAAAGTGCTTGGCACTAGTTAACTTTTGTGGTCCCTAACCTGTGAAGAACAATGAACAGGCCTTAACGTGCCTCAAACATTCAATATGTCAAGTCAAGTCAAGTCAAGTCTGTGTGCAATCAAAAGGGTGGGTGGGCAGTAATTGAATATTATTAAGATGGCTCTTATTAAAATTTAATAAAACACCTGCCAAGTGCTCTTTTAACCATTCTGGTTGGTTTACAATGCATTCGAAGTCTTTCGTCATATGGTTATGCGCCATTTAAGAACGGGCTGGTCGGCAAATGGCGCTTGACAGTTCCGCTCGCTTCGACGGAAATCGAGTGCTCTCGCGGTGGTCAATCAAGGTTGTTTATCGCATATACCACTACTAGTATTTAAGAGTATATGTTGAGTCAGGCTCAAATGGTAGAGCGTTAGTCTGCAGATCAGAAGGTCTGGGATTCAAATCCCAAGATCATTCAAAAATGAAATTGTCGGATTCCGTCCCTACTGGTTGAGTCGGTATTGGTTTAATGGGACCAGTTTAGACATGAGTCCACGTCTCCCCGCCCTGTCTCGCGTATAGCATCATGAAAAGTTGCCAGAAGTCAGTCATGGGGCCCGTCCACAATAAAGCACATTTAGCGTTATTCTTCCCATTAGCCTCTTTCCTAGGCTACTTAATAACCGATAATCTCGTAAAATAGTGGTGGGGTGAGGTGTGCAAGGGTAGAGCGCGCAGCTTCTGGATGGAAGGTTGTCGGTTCGATCTCCCGCTTTAGGCCGCCTTCCATTTTCCCTACTGATTAGGTCGGTGTCAGATTAGCGTGATTAGACAACTACAGGGAATCTTGTTCTGCACCAGCTGAGACAGAAGCCCAGGTCTCCCCGTCCAGTCTCGTGTGTGGCTGGCTGCACATAAACGTGTCATATGCCAGGCTTGCAGCCCGTCCACATTTACCCTATAAAGTGCTGACGTCGGAGCTTAAGCAACAAAACAAACAAGGATTGTTATAAAGTCCTTTCACCATTTAGGACCTAGCGATGTTTTTTCCGAGCAAATGAAAGCCGCGAAGTTGCCGGAAAGCCAGTTCAACTCAACGACTGTCCGCTAGATCCACCCCCTTCCCACCCACCCACACACACGCACATGCACACGCACATATATGTATACACATTGATGAGTACAAAGAAAGCCAAAATCACGGCGGGGTCCGCCTGGAGTAAGGAGGCGCGTTTGATCTAAGGGTACTCCTGCTAGTCCGTTACACGACACCTGTAAGCCTGTATACATTTGATATTGACTTCAGACATGCACTATATGCCCTCAACTCATTATTCCAGTTTAGCGTTGTAAAGTTTCTAGCATGATTCAATGAACACCAAGTTCCAGGCCCCTCTCTTTCTCTTTACCCCCTCCCCCTTTGTTTCTCTGCATTGTAAACTCGTAGCACCCCCCCCCCCTCGACCCAGCTCTTTTTCTCCTCGCTTTGTTTTTCTGTCTCTCCCACCTCCCCCCCCACTCTCTCTCTCTCTCTCTCTCTCTCTCTCTCTCTCTCTCTCTCTCTCTCTCTCTCTCTCGCTGTTTCGGTGCATTGTGAGCTCATCATACATTCCATCTCTCTTTCTCACCCTGTTTATTCTTTCTCTTTCCACACCTTGTCCCCGTATATATCTCTCTCTCTCTCTCTCTCTCTCTCTCTCTCTCTCTCTCTCTCTCTCGCTCATTATGGTAACTGAGCTAATGAATACATACTTGTAAAGTTCCTATTAGATATGAAATAAAAGAGTCATCAATAAACGATAAAACATGTTACAAAAGTTAATCCCATGACATTTGGTTGGATTGATTTTTTTTAAACAATATTCCTCGTGGGACATTATCAAGACTTTGAACATCAACACCACCAGCAAAAATAGCCGAGGTACCTCCCGTGGAATCTATTTCCGGGTCACCCGGTAGCACCCGGTATCTTGACAGCTGACACACCTTGACCAGGCTTGAAGTTGAACTCCAGAAAGACGAGTTTCTAGTCTTCGTCTTCCTACACGAGAAAACTAGATCTAGGTCTACTACTACATGTACTAGTTTCTGGATCTAAATATAATATCTGCACCTAGATTTAGAAATGTCTGGACACAATTACATTGTAGGTTTGCAATTCTTCTAGATCTAGATTATCATTTTTAATTAGGATTCTCTAGATCTGCTGGTCTCTACTATCTAGATCTAGAAAAAAAAATCTAGTCTGGATCTACATTTAGATCGGCACTCGTGGTCCCTTGATCGCCCACAGGCTAGGGACCACGAAACTCAAGGAGTGCCTTTAGATCTAGATTCTACTTCTACTTCTAGAATCTAGATTAGATTCTAAATTTCTAGATCTAGATAAGATCGATCTCTCAGTTATTATTATCCGCATTGAAATTACGGTTGCATGAATGTTTCTAGAGCTAGTAGATCCAAATCTAGATCCAAGAATAGATCTAGATCATGGATATTTTGTTCTGAAATTGAATGGCTAGCTAACTGATTTTCTTATTAATTTGATCTAATCTAGATTCTAGATCTAGATAAGCTATATATTCAGGTTGGTTGTCTATCATCTAGACTTCTAGTCCATAATAGATGATCATGATCTGCAATGTTTATTAAATTAATAACTTGAGACAAATCGTAAGTCTACATCTACAGGCTAGTTCACAGATCTAGATCTAATTCTAAAATAGGGGTCTATAGCATCAATCATGAATTTCGAAATATCCAATTTTTGAAGGCTAGATAAGTGATATTTTTTATTTATAAAGACAGTGTTGAGTCTATACACATTCTTTAAAGGAATGTAGATCTATATGTCGAGAATAAGAAGGCTGAGAAAGATCTATAATTCATGCAAATGCATCATATTTAAAGAAACCCATAGCATCAAACTCATGAAACTGTAAGAGTGAGGGCTAGATTGAAAGGTAAAGCAAGACAGCTAGAGTCTACATTTGGTACGCAGTATATACAACTTATCGGGACATGTCTCTTTAGATCTGATTTATCTGATGCAGTGTAGATCTAGCTAGACCTCTAATTCTGTGCATGTTTATAAATCACTTTTAAATAGAGGTTGTTTTTTTTGGGGGGGGGGGGGGGGGGGGGGGAAGGGAGGTATTTGGTATTTGGGGTTTAATTAATCAGGTCACCTTGTTCCCCTTTGTCAACATAAAAGACAGAAATCCTGGTATCCCAACTCTGTGCATACGTGGCAGGATGTCTGATAAGTTGTCAAGTTGTCAGCTGGATCTATTCTTGGGATGACTGTCTTCTTAAAATCATATCAGGACCACTCTACCTCATCACGCTCCCTTGTTACTTTGCTATAAAACAGCTAATTTCACCATTTTTTGCTTTGTGCTTATGATAGAAAACTTTACAACAAACTAAGAGGTATCTATAGGATAAATATTTCTTCTCTCTTTGGCTTTGGTAAAATCTAATTAATATTTCAAAGTTCCTTTACTGGCTAAAATTTTAAACCCACTCTAATCAATACCACCTTATAAAGTGTTACTAAAGTGTTTGCTTTCTAATAGATACTAAGCCCGAGCTGATCATTAAATTTTACTGCCCGCATGCTGATGAGCCCTTGGACCTGGAATTGGTCAGGCGAATAGGCTCACGCGACTGGCACCTTGGCGCGGGGCATTGTGTGCTCACACTGAGCGAAGCTTGAAATAAGGGGCCACGGGCTGTCTCAGACCTCGGTGTGCACATTTCTGTTGGCTAACCAGTGAATCTGGTGTTCATACAAAAATGTTCCTCTCCTGATATTAGTATATTACTGCACAAAGCAAGATTACATAGTTCTGTAAATAAGTAAATTACATGTATTAAGAGTGTTATAGATTAAGATTGTATAAAAAGTACACCACAGCATATTGTTACATCTAGAAGTATGTCATTGTGCAAACTTTTGAAAGAATCAAAGTAGAATCTGGCACCCTTCATTTTTTTAAAATGAAAGGTTCAAAGGAAAAGCCGGTTGCTCTATCAGAGCGCAGTGCGGTGCAGCGCAGACAGCGCATGGGCCAGGTTAGCTTGATCAGGGGTAGACGCAGTCAGAAAAGTACTGTACAACAATCCAAAGATCAAATCCCATCCTTGAGAAAAGAAATTGCTGTGCTTTTTTGTTGTCAACTAAGAAATTAGTTGTAGAAAGCTAATTGAATCGAGTGTTTTGCCAAAATACTAGAGAAAGTGAGTAACTGATCAGCCTGTTTCGGGCCCTCTGAGACAGCCTGGGCTTGTGATCACATTACTATAAACGGGCGAATCGATCCCGGGCCGGGCTTTATCACAGGTGTATTAGATACCAGAGTGAATCACTGCCTGAGGAAGGCTAATGAGTGTTCAAAGCGAGGAGGGAGCTGCTGTACATTTTAAAATTAAGCTTCTAACTCTGGATGATATAATGGTATTACTAATGTGGGACAGGGGGAGTGGAGGTTTACTGATTTAAAAAGAATCTGTAACTGTTTTAATTGTAATGCTTTACATGTTCCTTTTCAAAACCTCAAAATTCTAAGCCATTCACAAGCAATTTAAATTGTGAGGTATCCACTATAAAAGAAATTTAATTAGTAAGTTGAAATACCCAAAACATATCTACAGTGTGTTATGTTTATTTGATAAATGTCTTTTTTTAAAATGTCAGTCTTGAACATTCAAAATCAAATAGTAATATAGATCATTTAGAAGTGACAGTTCTGAAGCTGATGAAGATGAATCGAAAAAGGTACAATTAATCACATCATTAAATTACAGATGAAAAGGAATTGAGACAGAAGGTGTAGCCTGGCATCAGCTGTTGCAAGCCCAGCTGTTGTCAATGGCATACATGTCCATTCTCGCTCTTGTAGTTGTTTCTGTGGATATATATTTCAGTTATTGGTTTTTCTCAGGTCACACAGTGATAACCATAGGCCAATTTTGTGTTAATCCTAATCAACTAAAAAATAATTGTTTGTGTTATTAATGAATAAAATAAGCTTAACTTTCTCCCAGTAACAAAGGGTACATTATCTTGCTGTGTTTTGAAAAGGGTAAAATATGAAACATTTGTAATGCCTACATTGTCATTAGCTAAAAAGTATGATAACTCTTACTGGAGAAAAGTTAAATAACATATTTTTTTACTTCATATAAAGATGAATCTACATTACTGTCTTTAACATTATTTATCAAGTTTGATACTGATATTTGAGATGGTTGAATAAAATTCCATTAATTAAAGGGTGGTCACAAGTTTTATTCCCAACTAAAAATTCATGACCACCTAACCTTATGCTAAACTCTGAAATTTTAATCCAGCCAACAGGTGGTTGTAAATTGTGTCATCTCTGCTAAGTTTACTGGCCTTTGCTCAACAGTTTGTGACAGTAGCAGCTTGTATGAAGTCAAGCCCTTGTAAATTGTTACAACTTGTTTTGAATTTTTAATGCCATATAGGGTGTGGTCTAAAGATAATTAATTTACTGTTACCTCAGAACTGTCTTGTTATATTTCTATTAAAAAAGAAGGAGATGTAACCAAGTAGTTCTAGAGGAGCGATTTGTAAGGCTGTGTTGTCAGCGTGACTGACATTTTTGTTTCCTTCCTCTGGACAGACTGTGCCAGTTCTGGCTGGTGTTGGAGTGGTTGCTGTCACCGCCATCCTGGCCAAGATCTTCCTGCCGGGCCTCTTCGGGGGCAAGAAGAAGGGCGCCCCAACCACGCTCAAGGATGCGACGGTCAAGTACCCTCTCAAACTCGTAGACAAAGAGGTGAGGGTTCACATCGCATGCAATAGTTTCTCTAAGATTTCATCTCTATGCTGATGATACTCCCTTATATGAAGCATGCGAAATTGATGATTTCCAGTCTTTAGTCACTACAACATCTGACTGTGTTTATAATGTAAAACTTCGGATGACTAGCAATAGACTAAAACTTTACGATGGCAAAACTGAAATTATACTGATTGGAAATAAAGTTGCGAATATGCCTTGAACAACTATTAACATCAATGGCTATCAACAAGAGAGTAAAAAGATCTAGGTGTTCTTTTTTATCAAAATATGTCAATGTCATAATGTTTCTGATCTTTGTAAAATGTTATATTTTCAATTTAGGAAATTTCAAGCATACAAACCTGATACATCTTTGATATTGTCCAAACTTGATTACTGTAAAGTTTGACTGGCATCTCTCATTAATCGCTTGTAAATGGTTCAAAATAGCGCAGAAAGGCTTATTATGAGATTGAAAAATCGTGAGCACATAAGCCCTATTCTTCACCATCTACATTAACTGCCTGTAAAAAAAAAAGGATACTGCACAAGTTGTGCATAATTTGCTATGAATCAGATGGCACCTATTATATCTCTGACTGTTTAAAGATGTATGTACCAACAAGGCAGCATAGATCTGCAGCTGATAAAACCATGCTTGTTGTACCAAATAGAAATTTGAGGTATTTCACATTTTCACATCAACAGACCTGGGCATGTGGACAAATCTTTTTCAAATTCCAGAGATTCTTATCCCCTGACATTATAGCGGTACTGGTAGGAGAAATACAGAACTTACAAGAAACAGCTTTTCCTATGGCATTCTTGAAAATTGTATTTCTTTTCAAATGTCCATCATTTTTATATGGTGGATTTTACAATTCCATTTCATTTCATGGGCTTGCAAATGTGCCAAATTGTTTCTTTACCCCAATGGACAGCAGCCATGTCCTCTAAAACTGTAGTAGCCTTTTTCTCTCCCTTATATGGGGCTGAAATTGTATTTTTCTCCAATCTATTTTAACCGTGGTCTGAAACAGTAATTATAATCAGGCAACTGCTATCACATTGTGGACACACAAAAAAGATCAAAATATAATTTAATTATCTAGGTTTGTATTTTAGAATTTAAGGTCCAATATAGCTCTCCCTCCCGCAATATAATAAAGGAAAGAATGTTAGAATCTAATTCTCTAAAAAGTCCCACATAACTTTGATTACAGATCTCTTCGCTAACAGAGAAACACATTTTATGTGTGGATAGATCTGCAATGATTTTTCTGTTTTGTTTACTGTGTCCAGAATTTAAGCCATGACACTCGCAGATTCAGGTTTGCCCTGCCCAGCGCGGAGCACATCCTCGGCCTGCCAGTGGGTGAGTTCTAGTGGTCGTTGCCCTGTACGGAAAACTGACTAGCATCACAAATAGGATAAAAAGAAAGGCGTCTTACATTCAGCTGGTACTACCATAGAAACAAGGAATAAATTATACAAGAACTGATCCTATGGGAACCAAATCGTGGGAAAAGAAATGTTTTTGGCAGTCTGAAAATTCGAATTTCTCATTGACTGATTTTGATAGAGAAAAGGATAGTTTTTTTTTTCCCTTTGGCTTAAAAATAATTTTCTGGGTTTTATTCTCTTAATTTGAAGCTTACATCACCAATAGACATTTTAAAAGCACCAGTTATCAAACAGAATGCAATTAATATTGCTGCCCAAGACATGGGGTTGGGGAAATGTTGCTTTAGAAAGAAATCTATAGGAAACAATCATAAATGCAGTTTGTAATAAATAAGATAATAAACTATCTACCAATTAATTAACACTTTTGTGGTTCACGTGTGGCCCCTTATGTAATTCAAATCCTCATAATTAGATGTTTAGATCAAATCCCAAGCAATTAGAATAATGAGGTTTCCATTGAAATTATATTGATCAACATGAGCAGGACTCGGGAATACTGCAGGAAAGTCTTGCTTGTGAAATGGAGAGCATAGTGGAACAATAAAAAAGATTGTCATAGCAATTGTTTGACTGCGGTCACAAGGTAGAATAGTAATCTGCATGTTCCTCTCTTGTTTCTCATTTGGGAGAATGAGGAACAAATGGGAGAAGCATGGGTCCTATTTATTATGTTACTTCAGTTTAAACATTGGAAACCTCAAAATCCAAGTCTTATAATTCAAATTTCTGATAAACCAAATTTTGCAAGAGGATTTTTTTATGTTATTTTTATCTCTTTGGCTTTTTAAAAATTAAACTCATAATTAGAACTATTTCTGGTTTCATTTTCTTCATTCGAACGTGGCACCCTCAATAGGCATTACAAAAGTACTCTTTGTCAAGCAGCATTCAATACTTATTGTTGCCCAAGAAATAGCATTAGAAAAAAATGGGTTGGGAGGTTTCTATAGAAACAAAACAATAGGAAACGCCCATAAATACAATTTTCAAACCAAGTCAACAGCAGCTGTCTATATTTTTTCAACACTTTTGTTGTCAGGCTTGTCCTCTTTTGTAATTCGAATCCTCTTGGATCAATTTTTTTTAATCCAATCCCAAGCAATTTGAATAATGAGGTTTCCTCTGTAATTCTTTGTGCTTTTCTTCTTCTTTTTCGCAGATTATAATGCCAGTTCATTCATATTTAAAAATGCATCTGTTGTTTTTTTTGCACTTTCTTTTTGTGCAATTTTTCTCTTTATTCTGCTTTTTTCTTTTTTTTTTTTTCACTCGATTTTAATAGCATTTTAAAAGTAATATGTACCTAAAGCAAAAAAAAATATTTTTCCTATGGCCTACTAAAACTTTGCACATTGGATAAAAACGCTGTGGAGTGAATTAAGTTGTTTGAACATCTACAAGCTGAGGAGGACTAGTTAAGGAATATAGATAATCTTTATCACTCACCAATCAGAAACAGGTGAAACCAATTCAAGTATCTTAGTTTTAGTTTAGCTGGAACTACTCAAAATCATACAATGAGTAGTTATTTGATGCACAACACCTTTGAGAATATATTGTTTGTGTTGTGTTGTAGGTCAGCACATCTACCTGACAGCCCGCATTGATGGACAGCTGGTGATCCGGCCCTACACGCCGGTCTCAAGCGATGATGACAAGGGCTTTATGGATCTAGTCATCAAGGTGACCAAAAATACATATTGTTTGCATTCAGAAGTACTATACTCTAGACGTTATTGTCAAGACCTGAATTTTTTTTTATTAAAAATCTTTTTTTTTTTTTTTTTTTTTTTTACAAATCTACACTTACCTACTATTTACGTCCTCCCTGTATTTACAATTCTACAATTAGAATTGTATGTCAAGTAAATTTTGCTGTCTTTAAGTCAACTTATAATATTTATGCTAACCCTTACCTTGCTAGCCTATTTTGCACTATGTGCTTCCAGTTTGCAAGCCATATTTAGCTTTTTCAAAACAAAATAACCTCTGATCACCCCCATCATCAACTTCGGGACGAACGGAAACTTCATCTTCACTGTCATGAGTTATTAGCCAGATCTAGATCTACCCCACTACCATCATTATTTGCATTCAATCTCGTCCAAGAATCTTCAGAATCGTTACCAGACTCATCAGAATCAGAGTCATATCTGTGTGTTGTGATGCCTTGTCCTGTTGCCAATCACACGATACGCAGCGAAATGGCTGAAACTGTTCAGCTGGAACTGTAAACATGTTGTGGTCAAAGACAAGTTTCGCTGGCTAAACTTCGTGCCCATACTTTTCGTCCATCGTTGTCTAAGTAGTGAGCTTAGGAATTACAACTCAAGATGAAGTTGGCAATGTGTGGGGGGTGATGTCAGCCAGACTATAGTCATATTTGGCAAGGAAAGGGTTAAATTAAAGGTTGTGTTCTAGTAAACACTACAGAAGTATCTAGAGAAGATAGAAACATTAAGAGCCACATGAATAGTCTTAAACATACAAAAAAATACTTAAAATTGAAAACATTCATCTATTTTATAGGCCACATAGTTAGCAGAGAGAAACTGCAAAAAGAAATGTCTCTTAGTTTGAATAGTGGTAGCAATTTGGGAGTGACAATATGTTCAGAAAATGGACAGAATAACATTTTCTTTGTTGTTGTTTTCATAGCTATGAATCTGAGCCACCTCTTCTACTCATAGGCGTAAGCCAAAAGCGAAGACTTGTGATGCTCGAGAAGATAAGAGGCGAACATTAGTTTGTTAGACAATGGAGTAACAGTGTAGGATGGGATAACGGTGCATTTCCAAATTCTTTTCTCATGACTGGTTTAATCCATTCCTTGTGTCCGCTAGCAGTGTAAGGAATGCTTTGCAAGCAGAAGCTGAAAACTTATGGAACTAAAAAAGTGTTAAATATTTTACAATTACCGTACAATATAATTACATTAGATCTGCTTCATTTGAAAGAAACTCTGGGTCCTAGTGAGTTTTTGTACCATTTAGGTTGCGGCAACATGTGGCCAGTGTTTTTGCCAGTCTCAGGTTAATGTTGAAAAAAATTAATGTAAAATGAAGCTGCTACCAAAATATGTAGCCTTGCTTCATGTTCCATAGCAATGCAGTGCTCTATACAATGCTCTCTTGTTGTTTTTTTTCTTCAGGTTTACTTTAAGAATGTCCATCCAAAGTTCCCTGAGGGTGGGAAAATGTCCCAGTACTTGGAAAACATGGACATTGGCGACTACATTGACGTGAGGGGACCCAATGGCCTTCTGCAGTACACCGGCAAAGGTGACAGATTTTATTCAGACTAACACCTCACGTCTCAAGAAAGGTTGCCTGTGCTAGTGCACTGAGGTTTCCATGGACAAGCATCTTAACATGTGGTCAGACAGAAACATTCATTGAGAAAAGAAAAAAATGATGCAGAGTGATAGAGGTGGAGATTTAAAGCAGCGGTCTTGGGGCATGGCAAGAGCAGCTGACAACACTTAGTGCTTTTGTCCGAGTGCAGGAGTCCCAGCTGGTGACCCGCCTCTGTAGAAGATTCTTCTGGAAACCTGTAGGGTGTTTTAACTAATCAACCAGTTGGTCATGCTGTCAGTTTCACGTCTTGTGTACTATCGGATCTACCATGCCTAGTGAGAAAGTTGAGGGAAAAAACATGAACTTTTCTTGTATTGAAAAATTTTTAAATTTTGTCTTCAGTAGAGGCTGAGGTGCCATTGCTAATATACAAACCAGACACTAGAGAATATAAAAACGTTGGGTCCAGAGAAAAAGTTTATATTGATTTGGAATTTATGATTGGTTTAAGCAGGAAGTTCTATCCTCTGTGCACTGAATTTTTATTTAACAGGTTTATGTTTCAACAAGCATAAGAAATGTGTGTGTTATAATAACCGTGTTGCTCCAGATTGACTAATATGAACATATCTCCTCCAGGCTCGTTCAGCATCCGAGCTGACAAGAAGGCAGAGCCAGAGGTGAAGAAGGCCTCCAAAGTTGGAATGATTGCTGGCGGCACTGGTAAGACAAGTTTGCATCTTTTGTTACAACTGTACAACTGTAAATATTTTGAGACAATGGGAATGATAGAAGGGAAGCGCAGCAGATGAAAACAGACAGAAAAAATGATGGGCGGGCTAACAAAATGGCTGAATGATGGGAAAGTGACGGAGGCACTGAGAGCAGCTGAGGATTGGGAAGTGTGGAGGGGCATGATGACCAAAGCTGCAAAGCATAGTATAAGTGGATGGATCTTGCGACGGAATAAATAAATACATGATTATTTCGGCATCCCAATAAAATATGCCCTAGAGGTGCCAGATTTTAAATCTGGGAATCCGGATTTTTTAAATTTATGTATTTGGGCTTGGTTCAGGATAATTCTTCCCATAAAAGTCTGGAACTGGGGTAACCATAGTCTTCTGCTATTTCGATGAAAGTTCAGGACTGGAAAAATGTAACTGACATCCCTGACATCTGCATGCTCATGTCCAGTAGAAGTCTTCAGAAAAACAAAACAGGTTATCTAGTCTCTTTAATATGAGAAGAAGAATAAAATAAACATTTTAAATACATGTAACACTGTTCAAATTATACACTGTCAGACATGGTTGCTATCTTATAAATTTATTTAGTTGCTGTCTGGTTTAGAGATAGGAAAAAACAACTTGTTGAGTCAATGTCAGTATAATGTGACCGGCTGAGGCAGGTGTCATGGTATCCTTGCCCTGTCTTTTGTATGGCAGCACATAAAATTGTTAGACATCAGTCTTGTGTCCCGTCCACAATTGCTAGATCGGAAAAGTAAGATAAAATCCTGTCCACAATATAGCCTATATACTGCTGACATTGGACATTAAACCAACTCAAGTCAATTCAGATAGGGAAAAAAATATATTAACAGTTTATGTTAGAGCCAAAAAGAAGAATTGTACCAACTGGAGAGGGATGTAGAAGCTGCATTTGATAGTATAACGTTGAAAGTTTTTAACGGAGGTTTTACTGGTGCAAGACTCAAAGAACTTATCATGGAGCTCGGACTGTTTTAACCACAAGCAGGCTAGAATGGGCAAGACAAGGCTCTCTTGATGATAGGCTAATCTCATCTATTAGTTGAGTTACATGCATTGCTATCTGAAGATTGATATTGTCTGTTATGCAGAAATGGTTGCTTCACACCAGGTTATGGGTGACTGTATCTGTCGACACTTGTAGTGAGTAGTGTGTAGCAGACATGTTTTATCCTGGTTGTTATTCTCTTCTTGGGGGCGTGGTAGCCCTGGGGTAGAATTTTGGCTTTAGACGCAGGAGGTCCATGGTTTGAGACCTGCTCTGGCACTACCTCCCCTACTGGTTGGGTCAGTGTCAGTTTGTGATCGGCTGAGACAGTCATGTTATCCCCACACTGTCGAGTGTGGCAGCTTGTAAACTTGTCAAAAGTTAGTCTTGGGGGCCTGTCCACAATGTATGCTCTATATAGTGGAGACGTTGTACACTAAGCAACAACAACAAACTTTGTTTTTTTATTTCCCCCCCCCCCCTCCAGGCATCACCCCAATGCTGCAGCTGGCGCGGCAGGTCTTCAAGGATCCCCAGGACAACACGGAGCTCTGGCTGCTGTTTGCAAATCAGGTACGCAATGAAAGAAAAGTTTTCCTAAGCTTGGTTGAAAACTACAAGTGTTTCATTCTCTTATTTTCCTTTATTATAGCTTTTCATATTATAGGACCGTGCACAGTAATTTATTTTTTTCATACTAATAATAATAATAATAATAATAATAATAATAATAATAATGATAATATTTATTTATTGAGCGCTTTCCCTTCACAAAGCTCAAAGTGCTTAACAACATTTTAAGCATAATCACAAAAGTGTTCAATAGAAACATTTACATACACAATTCCCTAAAATGACTTCTAAAAAATTGCATAGAAATATAAAAGGCTCTCAAGGTTACACACAAATAATTGTTATAAACAAATGTTATTAAAACTTAAGAAACAAGGATATTTTAAACACATTGATCTTATCAAACATTAATATAGGTCTATGACAGAGTCATAAATGGTTGAAATATTGAGAGAGTAGCAAAAGAGGAAGAACAGCGTACAAGTTAAAACTAATAGTTGGATAAGTTATGTACTGCATCATAGTCAATTCGATTGGATTTTAATATAATATGAGAATTTAAAATTATTAATTTTATATGACTTTGCACAGTAATTTATTTTTTTCATACTTTTTATATCAAGCTTTTTAACCCTTGCTCATATTGAGTAAAATCCAAAGGTTTTCAAGTTGGGTAAGGCTTTTTCCTCGCAAAAATATTATTTTGATCAGGCATACAATTCCTTGATAGAGTAATAGGACATATCGCCATAGTAGAAATCTTCTTGTAAGTTAAATATGGCCTTTTGATAAGTAAATTTATCTATCAGTATTGAATAACAGTCCCATAGTCTGCTCTAAGAGTCTTGCCCTCAGTATCAGATTGTGTTCGAGTCTTGCCCCTAGCCTGACTGTGTGTCTGTGTTTGTCCCCAGACAGAGGACGACATTCTGCTGAGACAAGAGCTGGAGGACCTGCAGAGTGCACAGCCCACGCGGTTCCACCTGTGGTACACACTCGATCGACCGGGACCAAGTAAGTCAAGGAAATGGTAGAGAGCGGTGCATCATAACAGACTTATGTCGTTGGTCTAAAACCATTAGTGTTATAGACTTTTGAGTCATTGATAGAAAAACGGATATAGAGTGTTAAAGGCTTGAGTCATTTGTCAAGGAACTGTTACAGTGTGCCTCTGCTAGTCTTGTATTCTATTGTTATTTCAAGCACATGTACTAAGTACAGTGTGTGGAAGCCACATTAATTCACAACAAATGTTGCGACAATGCTAATGGTTTAAGCAGATTTGTGCATAAGAAATGTTGATCTTATAATTTACCGCTTATGAAATTGTCTTATCAATAAAAGACGCTGACTTTGAGCGTTAAGAAACGGATCTTTACCTTTTTACTGGTTTTGTTGCTATTTCAGCTGTCGACCTTTACCCTCTTACTTTTTTTTTTGCTCTCTCTTCTGTCGACCTTTACATTCAAGTGTTTTGTTGCTGTCTCTACTGTCCTATGACGACTTTGACCTGTTTCTTCCACGGCTGTCTCTCTCTGTGTTCCCCCAGACTGGAAGTACAGCAGCGGCTTTGTGAATGACGAGATGCTGCGCGGGCACATGCCTCCCCCGGGCCCCGACACGCTGGTCCTGATGTGCGGGCCCCCGCCCATGATCAACTTCGCCTGCACCCCGAACCTGGAGAAGCTGGGCTACAAGCCCGACGCCAGGTTTGCCTACTGAGGTGCCATAGCTTGCTCCATGGACGGCTGGTGAGCGTGGAGCATAGCTTGCTTCATGGACGGCTGCGGCAAGAGGTTTGCCTACTGATGCAGCGTGCTAGGAGCACAGCTTCCTTCATGGAGAATGACCCACAGCCAAGTTGTTTGTAACCAGCCAATCTTGCGTGTGGTGTGGGTTTTAATTTGTGAGAGGGTTTTTTTTTTTTCTTTGCTTCTTTATATAAACATAATTATAATATACTATGATTATATATAGCTATGTAATACTTCATGCCATTATTTTTGTAGTTTTCCTACTCTGGTGCGATAGTGATGCATACTAGGATGCCTGAAGGTTTGAAAGGATTGACATACAGGGCTTTCACAAAACGCTCTTAAAAAGATTTTTGGAATTTTGTATCATGTACATACAATTTATTTCCAGTCTTTTTTTTCCTTTTAGTCTTCTCAATTGTATTGAATCATGTCTCTGCCTGGACTCAAAGAGAAGAACAATGTGTGGGCTTGAGTTGTCTTTCATAATAGTGCAGTTTTTTGTTGTTTTTAAAATATTAGTTTTTCAATAGATTGGAAACACCCTGTAAATGTTATGTGATAGAAACACTATTGGTCTAGAATATTTTTTTTATATGATCATGTGATTTTTTTACACTTTTTTCCCCATATTTTGTATCAGTACCTTTATTAAGACATATATTCTACTATGGTGCTTTTTTTTTTTAATGTCTGTTACAAAGGAATGGAGCTATTAGCTTAGTTTAATGGTTATCTTGTAATCAAGTAAATGGTTGTGATAAACATGATTTTTAAAATTATTTTTAGATTTTCTGTGGAATTGGATGGGTGTTTCTTAAAGGGAATAAGAAAGTAAATGGGAAAAAATCAGTTTGCTTTTAAATCATAAGGACCGAATTGACATCAGATGTTGGACATATGTGTACAAAGCTTATCAATATGTGTATCAAAAGCTTCTGTGTGAGCCAGCAGAGAGGCCATTCATGAACCTGCCTACTCTGTTGTTTGGTATCTTGACTATGGGCCGTAAGTACAGCGTTGTGGTAAGCTCACAACCTCATCCTAAGATATACTTACGACCCTGTGACAGTATTGTTTGATTTCTCTGTGCTGTGCTTCCATGCTTGTCTGTCAAACTTTTGGGATTTGATTGTCCCACAACAAAGATATGGCTGTTTGTTTTGTTTTATTTCTTTAATGTAAATATTCTCACTTGAGTAACAAAGAGCTTTGGATGAGAGATTACATACATTCTCACACTATCTTCTTGCCTTGTTTTATTTTTGTATATAGTATATATATTAAACATGGCTTTTGAAAATTTTCTTCTCTTTGCAGTAGGCTAGCGTTTAACAGCACTTATTGTTTTCGCTTAAGTTGAAATTATTTTCTTTGAGAACACACTCAAATGCGTGTATACGTGTACGTGTACTTTGCATGAACACATCGATTGACAAAAAGTACTTGTGATTGTCCCAACCAAAGTACTGTGGAGACCCTTGAGCAGTTTCACCTCAGACCAATATAGCCTCTCGTATATTGCTGACGTTAGACACTAAGCAACAACAGCAACAAAACACACACTGACCATTGCATATCACTGGTCAGGGATGCTTTGTCCAAATTTTTAAATGAAAAATTTAATAGTGAATGTGAATTTGAATCTAGATTTGTAAACAAACATGACACCAATAGCAAAATACATGTAATACACGTCAGAGCAGTGCAGTCAGTTAAGCTGCATAGTGTGAGGTACAATGTACCTGTTCCCTGTGTGAGGCGCGAGGACACATACTCCGCTCTATGTTAGTGTTCTTACAATATTAAAGATCAAAGCTAGACAGTAACAACTAAGTTACAGAATTGTATCAATTTTTTTCTGTATCCGTTTTATTTACATGTACAAGTATGAATACACTCCTTTTTAATTCTTTTTTTCCATTTCTCTGTAGCAGATGTGTCAGATTTTTTCAATATTTTAAAAATTAAAATAACAAAATAAAAACACTTGATAGCCTGTTCTGTTCAAGGCTCTTATTCAGATCAACTTTTTTCTCCAGAAATACAAAATGAAAATAAGCTTAGTTATATTGTAGCAACATGAGCCATACAAGAGCTGAATTAAAACCAAAATTGTCATGCCTGGTTGCATTTTCCCTGTAAAAATCTTAAGAATAGAGTTATTAAAAATAGAGTAGAAGGCTGAATTATAACTTATTGAAAACAACCAAATTTAAATCTTTCTCCTGCAAGTAATAAATTTGGCTTACAAAGTGCATGAGGGACTCTAGGCACTGATCATTTTTAGTGCATGTAAAAGTCACATGTCTGCTTGCAGTTTAGTGGATCTTTTTCCTGAAACTTTCTACATTTTGCAGTCCAACCCTAACTTGAACTCTTAATACAAAGAAAGGTGATGTACTTAATTTTTTTTTATTATTGTGAATTGTTCAGAGCACCTAGCGCCATTTTAAATGAAATAAGGGTTACAATAAGTTGTACAAGCCACATGACAAGCCAGTCAAAGTTAAGAGGCAGCAGGCGAAAAACTTGTCATATAATATCCTGCATAAAAAAGAGGGAAGAAGGAATTGGCTTGGTCCCCTACATTACATCACACAACAGGAGTTGTAGTGTTTGGTGTAAAATAAATTTGAACATTCATCCTTTAATTAAAAAAAAAAATCAAGTGAAATACATACTTATTTTGGCTTTTTAATTTCAAAACCATTTTACTAGATCTTCCTTCCCAACTTAATAGATAGAGGGTGTTGACACAAATTAAGGCAAATGTTCAGCAAAGTTAAGTGTGACAATGATACATTATTTTCTTTAAGTTGCAATGTAATCTTGGGTCTGAGAAAGCGAAGCTCTCTGCTAGTTGACACTAGGTCTCAAGAAAGATCCTACACATTGACGAGACACCAGATCAGGATACTAGGGCTTTGCCGATCACACTATACCGACACCAACCCCAGCAGAGGGGGGGATCAAACCTGCAACCTCTTGATTAGAAGCTGTGTGCTTGACCTAGGGAGCAGTGTTGAAATGGTCAAGATGATATCCTAGCAGTAGTATCGTGTGGCTACACCTCCACTTTAGCATGTCCATCCAAGATGGTATTAATAGTATTATGTCATCGGCAAGGGAGGCGTGGTAGCCCTGGGTTGCAAATCGGCTTAGGAGAGTAAATAAAATATTAGACACCTATAGCAGAGACGACGTGTAGCTTACTTGTAGCGGGTAGAGCTCCAGTGACGTCATCCGCTTGGGATTCCCCTGACCTAGTTTCTCCCTACCCGTCAGCTCTACACGCTACCGGTAAATTTGGCCTGCGTGTAACGTGTAGGAGGCCTCTACACGTCGACACTTTAAACGTGTTTTTAGCCACAATAAAGATTTGATTTTAAAAACCTAAAGTTATTTTTGCATTATTTTTTCAAATTCTAGTCCATTGAAAGAAGATTGGGCCCTGAAAGTTAGTTTGTTTCGATCGAAAAGTGGTTTCAAAATACATGCTTCTCAGCTGTCGGGTTTTCGTCTGGGTATGGATCTCTAGTATAGATCTAATGATTTTATTATCCTTTTTTTGTTTGTTTTTGACTGTTGCCGAGACCGTGTAACCGCATTAATATATAATAGGATCCTAGATCTAGATTTGATTATATATACATCCACACTGTTTAAACTTAACATAAAAACAATAACAAAAGCTACAGGTCGACCTGTGGGTTACGCTGCTATAAGGCTTTTCAGCCAAGCGATGACTGGTAGCGCGAGCCTCGTTTTCCTACACGCTACCGGTACACGTCAGAGCTACAAGTACGGTTGCTATAACTCTCTAATGATGTATGTAGTAACGTGTGGCACACCACTTTAGCATGTCCATCCAAGATGGTATTAATAGTATTATGTCATCGGCAAGGGAGGCGTGGTAGCCCTGGGTTGCAAATCGGCTTCCGACGCAGGAGGTCAGTGGTTCGAGCCCCACCATGGCAACATTGTTCTCTTTTGGTTAGGTTGGTGTCATTATAAAATATGTTACGACTGCAAGAGTCATAGTATCCTTGCACTGTCTGTGTGGCGGCATGTACACTTGTCAGATGCCTGTTTTGTAATCCATCCAAAATAGCCTATATAGTGCTCATAGCTGACGTTGAAAGTGTCTTTGTCGTATCCTGCCCAAGTTTTGTTACAGTACATTTATATGGTCGGTTGCCTCAGGACTTCCGTTACATGGAGTACTTGTGGCTGCTTCTCTGAGTTGCTATTTATGCATTCATGTTTTGGATTTTGTTTGCCCTTGAGAATAGAATGATCCATTATTTTCAGAGGTTTTTGTTTTGTTTTATTTTTAAAAGCCTTAAAGGGGTTGTTTCAAATCTTGAACCACCCACGTCAGCACGAAACCATTTGTGGAAATACCCATTTGGTTTCAATTTCTAGTGGGCCAGAGACAGTTTGAAATTTCACATCTATAATCTGGTACTTCATACTATAAATATTCATAGGAAACTCGGGGAGAAAGTTCCAAAAATGGTGTAAGAACTGGAATGTTTACATGACTTTTCAATGTTGGAAAGCGACGTTAAACGGTCATTTGAGCTTTTTTGTACTGCGTTTTGATGTTGAAAAAGTTACAAATTCAGAAAAAAATAATTCAGAACGTTGTATCAATTAGGTAGTGCATGTACAACCTCTACACTGACACATCCCCAAACATTCACGTAACATCACACCAACGAATCCTATCATACCATTATCCTTGTTAACCACCTTTTTGTCATCCCAAGGTTGGTTTTATAAAGAGGGTACACTGTATATACATTAAAATTATGAGGAAAAGTATGCCATCTACAACACATCCCGGCGCGAGTCGAGCGGCACTAGGTAAAATTGGGTTTTGCTAGATTAATCCGCCGCTCGGCAGACTTTGCCAAGAGGCGGGAACATTTTGCCGAGCTTCCCGACTAGGGACTTTACAGGGACTCTATGTGTACTGACTCACAATGTGTGCCTTGGACTTGCGCGTTACGGCTGACAATACTTGTACCTGCATTTTGCCGAATTGCCGAGCCTCCATGTTCTTAGTTACTCTAATGCGACCAGCCGAGACAGGAGTCCTGGTATCTCAACTCAACTTCATCATCATCATCATCATCATCATCATCATCATCATCATCATCATCATCATCATCATCATCCTCATCATCGCCATCATTATCATCGTCATCTTCATCCTCATTATTATCCTCGTCCACATCATATTCCGGCTAACTCAGCGATACAAAACGAGGTGTGTCTGTCTTTTTATCTGTGTCTTGTCTCTGTCTCTGTCTGCCTGTCTGTTTATCTCTCTCTCTCTCTCTCTCTCTCTCTCTCTCTCTCTTTCTCTCTCTCTCTCTCTCTTTCTCTCTCTCTCTCTTTTCTTTCTCTCTCTCTCTCTCTCTCTCTCTCTAGTTATAATTCACCTTATCCCTTGGAAAACGCGTTTCTTCACAACAGCACAACGCTTGGTTCCATCGTTAAGACATGCAGTACTAGTAGGCCTGGAATTAGACAAATACTTAACACTGAACTGTCTTATTAGGACATCATGGGCACAATATAGCCGTTACCGTGCTGACGTGCCATATAGGGCCTATACAAACTCACTCTTTCGCTCTTGAACATTACACCTGAGGCTACTTCTTTCTCATTCCGATTTTAGCCAGAAACTAGGTTATTTTCCCCGGGGCGAGAACAGCTGTAACTCTACTTCAATTCTGTTACACGAAGGGCCACATGTTCTATTAGTGAGCATTGCCCTAATACTATGAGTTGTGATCCCTCTCTGTCATTAATTGATACATCGCATAGCGGGCAGACGTTACGGCCGAAAGTTGACATGCGCGCTGATGGACGGGCAACTTCCTAACGGACGTGGATGGTGGGTCGTCTGCACGTCAGAGTCTGACGACTCGCGAATTGATCGACCAGGTTCAAACCGCAGCGCACGTACAAATCAAGAGTTGCTTTGCCATGTTTTTAAATTTTAGCATACATTTCCCACAGCCAACCAACTGGGGTTAAAAAAGAAAAGAATATTATCTTCCCCCTCCTGGCTTTTTCAAAAATCGTTAAAAATGTACATTATTATCCCTTGTGATGATGATGATGGTTAATATGATCGATGGTGATGACGATAATGTCGATGATGCTGCTGCTGCTGCTGCTGCTGATGATGATGATGGCGATGTTGATGATGACGACGATGATGATGATGATGATGATGATGATGATGATGATGATGATGATGATGATGATGATGACTATGATGTTGTTGCTGCTGATGATAATGGCGATGTTGATGATGACGACGAGGACTATGCTGATGATTATGATGATGATGACCATGGTCATAATGATGATAGTGACGAAGAACAGAAGAAGATAACAATCATGACAACATTCATCATGAAGAGCATTTACATCACGCCAACCCTATCCGTTCCACTCTTTTTTATAGACGCAAATACCAATGTTTTACATTGGTTACAGGCATACCCATAAAATTAAAGAATAGGCTACCGGATAAAAGCATAAACTACTCGTGACACCTTGCAATACGTGTAAGTCTTCGAACATACGTGAAAAGTGGCAGCCATTATCGAAAGTAGAAACTATGAAAAATTCCACCGAGTTGGGACCGAGGAGGAAAATAGCGGTACTTTACGGGACACATAAATACCAACTGGAGTAATCTGAAAAATCGTATGTTTTTAAAGAACCGAACTCATCTCGTTCACCGTTAACAACAACAACAACAACAACAACAACAGCAACAACAACAACAACAACAACAACAACAGTAACAACATGAGCAGCAACAACAGCAGCAGCAATAAATGTAGAATGATCTTGAAACGCTTGTGGTCTGCTAAGTGTTAAGGATTCTTTCATACATATGGATGGTAAAAGTGATTATGTAGGCGATTTGTACATTCAAGATGCGAGAAATTTTGAGCTCTGAAAAAAAACCCAAAACAAAACAAAAACAAAGACCAAAAAAAAAAAAGGGAGATCATTTCTAACTAATAATAAGCCCATCAGCTGGACCGCGAACTAAAACGTTGCTAAATCCGAGTGATAGGGCATATTAGTGTGGACTGCGGCGGGTTTATAACGCAGGTACAAATAAAAAGGAATAAAAAAATCTAAATACGTAGGCTAATACATTGTGCGCCTTAACTATCTTAACAGCTTCAACTACGACAATCTCACGGTAGATGCTCGAATAAGCCAGATCTATACTTCGGGGTGAGTGGCGCTGATAATAAATGTCACAAAAACTATCTAAGTACAAATACAATTTCCTAGCCTTTCACATTGTTTATTTCCCACAGTCTGGCATTCATACGTGTAGTACATATCTTTTTACCCCCCCCCCCCCAAAGGAGGGAGAAATCAGGCCTACGAGAAGTGGCAGCCACGCGTGGCCGAGTGTCACCGACTCACCGACTCGCCGGCACTAACAGTTGGCAGTACTCGGCACCTTTTCTTACCTGTCCCAGGTGTGTGACAATCCCGACGCGAGACTTGGGACGAGACAGCCCGAGGTTTTACTGTGCGTGTGCTCGTCTGCTCGGCATAGATCCCCAGGTGAACGATTCAGGACACGGCAGTGACACAGGTCTCGAGGTTATTGTCACAATGTTGTGTGCACCTTTTTCAAGCAGCGTCGCACAGTCGTCTACCTTGTATGGCCCAGATACTCCAAACATACCCGGAAGACACTGAAGACAAGAGTAAGCACATAGGTTTACCAGGTGAACCAAACGGCTATATCTTGATCTAATGAATCAATTTAACTAGATATAATAGGCCTAGGGTAAGTTTTAAATTGTCTTAAGTTTATACTAACGCACACATTCGACCTAGATTCCCTAGTTTCCAGATCTTGATCTAGAATTTTAGATTCTTGGTCTATCTATATCATGAAGGGTTGGTTTTTAATGTTTTGTGTTTTTTGTTTAGTTTTTGGAATAAATCTCTGCACACATTAAATTAAATATTGGCTTAGATAATAGCTATCCTAATCAAATACATTAAAATCAATATCTACTCCCATTTATTTTACCCTGAAATACAATTACTCCAAAAGAAATTAAAGATAAAGTGTCAGGATCTGATCAATGCAGTCGGCATTAACGACTGAGAACAAGAAGAGGGTAATGTCATATGTAGCCTACACTAGATCATTATCAATGGACACAAAGTGTTCTAAGGAATTTTCACAGTGTTTGCACAGTTAGACTCTAGGGGTAGATGTACAAACATGACGTAACTTACGTCTTGTCGTAAGCCTTCTTATTCTTATATTGTTACGATAAGACGTAAGCTACATCTTGTTTGTGAATTCTACCCTAAACGTAGATCCTAATGGCTTAGTCATTAATCTTTTTAGTGTGACCTGGCATATTGCAATGTCATTAATTATCTAAATTAATTTATATTGCAGGACCATTAAGGACTCATCTGTGTGGAACTACTTCAACAGTGATGAAGTTGACAGTTGACACGAGTTTTGTTCTAAGAAAATCTGGGCGGCACGAGGTATACTAATCCCAGACTCACAAGCCTAGGTGTAGTGTGTCATCAGGTGACATACAGTTGACATACAGACCGGGTGGAGCTGATGGTGCTAGATATAATGTCACAATGTCTCAGCTCTGTGTTTGGATGAATACCTACAGGACTTCTAGCACTGCAGGAGTTCAGATGAAGCTCTTGCTCTCTTGTCTGTTCTGCCTGTTTGCTGTTACCCCTTCTATTGTCGAGGGAGTTGGACCAATAACACCCCCACCTCGTATAGATAATCGACCAGTCGTTGCAAATGGCCGGGTCTATTTCCTCGATCACATTCCAAAACACTGCCAGCCACCTATCATCGACAACTTTTCTAATGGGATGCTTGTCAAAGACAACAGGGCTATGATGAAAAAGGACAACCCGCACATCATATTGGGAAACATTGAAATTGCTCCCACTGGCTGTATGTACATAGAGCCTGGATCGGAGCTGAGATTCGCTCCTGGTGTTGGCATGATCATCAATGGAACTCTGATTGCTAGGGTGAGTAGTAGCAACACTGTAAGTGTTTCTCTCTGGGTCTTGGCACACGCTGAAGCTGTGTTAAATTAAATGAGATATGAAAAGTGTCATGATAGGATAGGAAGGTTGCAGCCTTTTTTTTTCAACAAAAAAACAACAACTTCTTCTTTAGTGCTATTAATAATAAAAAAAAAATTCTTCTTTAGTGCTATTATCATTATTATTATTATTATTATTGTTGTTATCATAAATGCTATATTTTTAACGTTGTTGTAAGTCAGAGAAGGTTTTAATATCTGTAATAGAAAGCAGCTATAACAATTTGGATTTACTATGGCACCTATAACTCTGAGAATTATAGAAATGTGTTAGGTTAAAACACTCTTTATCATTAGATATTCTAACTTTTTTTTAGGAATGTATTTTTTTCACCATTAATTTTAGTACCCAGTTTTTATAATTATCATTTTATTTCTTGTGCACACATAAAAGGATTCTGGGATATCATACTAGATACACATTTTTTAAATAATTATAAAAAGTCGTCATAATCAGTGAATGATGCTGCACAATCTGAAATGATCATATCTTTTAAGTTTTGTGTAATGGGTTAACACATTTATAAAGATTTAAAATATAGGGTAAAATTGATCCACTTTGGCTTAACAGGGCAGCGAGGATCCTGGCGGGAGAATCACAATGACGAAAGCGCAGGGATTGGACCTGGGTCGACCTACTGGGAACTGGCAAGACGACGCTCGCCTTGTCCTCGGCAACACAACCAAAGATGGCCGCCTGGATTTATTGTTTCGTGGCAAATGGCGTGCAGTTTGCACAAATTACAACAAGTAAGCACAAGTTTTGTCATGTGGGAATTTTTCAACACTTGGCAGTATTTGACTAGAATGTTTGACCTTCATCTATATCCAGGCTTTTCCTGACGTCTGATATCATACTTTTTAAACATAAGTTTCTCTGTGCCCTATCCTATTTTATCTGCCACCACATTTACATGATGTCAGCCACATCTGATCTGTTTAGCCTGTCCATTTTTTCCATTGCTTTATCACAATACAATGTGCCACAAATTCAGTGGATTTCAATCTTGTCGTGGCAGGCAATGAGACATACACTCAATAGGTCTTAATCTTGTCATGTCATGTATTGAGACACAAATTGAAATATTGTAATAACATGTCATGACTTTCTCTCTCCCACCAGTTTTACTGAAATAGATGCTAACGTCACCTGTCGACACTTGGGATTCTTGAAGGGCAACTTTACGTACCATTCTTTTGCACGGAACCTGACGGACTACATACTGTGGGAGAAGCCAGACTGCCGCGGGGAGGAGAACAGTCTCTTTGAATGTCCAGGAGCCCAAGACCTCAACATGAGGACAGGCATGCACATTTGTGGTAAACAGACATTTCCTGAATGTTTCCTAAATGTGTATTCTTATGGTTATCTATATTTTCTTAGTAGTCATATGGAAAACTTGCGAAAAGGGAAAGAGATTAATTATTTAGTCTCTTCAATTTTCTGACTAATTCAGTATAAGTGGCACCTTGTATATGTGTGCAACCTATCTTTCACCCAAAAAGTATGAAAACCGCAATATCTTGTTGTTGTTCAGTTTTTAGTCATAAAGATGATTATTCTTTTTTTTTTTTCTCTTTAATTTCTATATTTCAATTTCTGGCCTTTTGTTATTTTAATTGAAATTTGTTGAAATATATTTCTTTAATATATTTAGTTATCTTGTATTCAAACTATAGAAAAAATAGGTGAAAGCCAACCATCGGAAGTTAGATTTATGTTGGATTTCACTGGCTATTCTAAGCAAACACTGATTGGAGACCTTCCATTTCCCATTGGTGGAATGAGAACAATGGACATCACTGGATCGACCCTCAAACAGGATACACAGATTTTAAAAAAAAAAAAATCATGGTCTTTTGGACCCACAAGCTGCATGAAAATATTAATTTGTTCTTTCCAAATTATCTGTCCAAAAAGATACATGCATGGTTAGAAAGGACCCAATAAACAATTGGCATTAAAAGTATTTGGCTTTTACAGTAGTGTTGTTGACACACATTTTCATGGATTTTAAATTCATACCACCACTTAGATTAGCTTAGAGTTGTACACAATGATGGCAGCAAGATATTTACACTGCTCTCAATTGTGCATCTTGCAGTACTTGCAATCAACTGGGCTGAATTGTGAAAACCGAAGCTGTGTCTCACCACTGAGGCCATTGTTGTAAAAACAGATGGTGTGAAGGATTGCTCCAACCTCCGCTTCTGTAGCAACCAAACTTCAAGTAACTGCCCTGTCTTGTTTCAGATGGCCAAGAGGTGATTGGGTTTGAGTGTGAAGGCTTGCGACCAGGTCTGGCGTTGGATCACTGGAGAGGACTGGATTTTTATAACAGCACAACAGAAAAACGGTTTCAAGTATGTTTAGCTGCTCTCTTTGTGGTGGATTGGCTTTGTTGTGGAATCTGCAGTTTTGTCTATGGAAAAAGTTTTCGTCTTTCTTGCTGATCATAACCACCATTTGTGCCCTTTCGCCTGACTTTGTTTTCTCTGCTGATCATAACCGTCGTATGTGCCATTGTATCCAAAGCACAAGAAGAGGAGTATTTTTTCAGACTGCATTGCTATTGCATTGTTATTTTTACGACTTTCTCTCTCTCTCTCTCTCTCTCTCTCTCTCTCTCTCTCTCTCTCTCTCTCTCTCTCTCTCTCTCTCTCTCCCTCTCGCTCTCGCTCTCCCTTTCTCTTACCTTCAGCTGAAATCCCTGTATCTGTGATCTTGACCTGAGACCATTGAGCAAACGCCCAAAGCTGCCAGAAACATTTCTTTACACGCGCCTTGCAAGCACTTTCAAACATAATTATTGTACATATGAGTCTGCGTTCCCAACATATTATGGTTTCCAGTTGTCAGGCAACTTAAGGCTTTTATTTGTTCACACCAAATGGCCCATATTACGTATACATCCTTTCGTTTGACAAAAACAGTCACAAAGTTTGTTTCATTCTTCTGATAAAGCACAAGCCCTTTCGTCTGATTTGAAACTATTCATTGATTGCCTTTTTTTATTTCATGGCATACGTTTTTTTTTATTGTAGACATAGTCATCACCTATTTTGTCTGACCACTAGTAGTACTGGATGTCATAACTCGAAAACCACCAGAAGTTGTCTTATGCCCATTAGATTGTAGGCGATGAAATTTCATACATATCTTGGTGAATAATATCAAGTTTTGTTACACATTGTGATAATATAATCAATTGCTTTATTTATGACATTCTCTTTACTCTTATTCCATAAGGAAAAAGTAATATTCAGTGCCTTAATAATTAATCTTGTTCACCATTAATGCTTCTCTTACAGACAAGATAATATGAGAATGCCTAGCTTAATGAGTCATGTTGGCAACAGGCATTTTCAACATTCTCCTTTTACCATTCATTGATCAAAAACTTAATTTGGGTTTTGGACAAAATCTTAATTTTGCATGTGAGAATGTGGTATAAAACAGTGCATTTTTGTTTTGCCTCATTCACCAGATGCCCGACAACTTTAAAGTGTACATGGAGGAGGCAGAGTCCTACCTGGAATATCTAGACATTAGCTACACTGGGCTGGACACTTTCCACGGCCGGAGCTCCGAGCCTGGCGTCTTCTACCCTAAAGCTGCAATCAGCGCCAGCCCTCACGTCCCCCTGATGAGCAACGTTACCATCCGGTACGGCGCCTACGATGCTCTCAACCTTACAGAAATCAACGGGCCCATCCACATTGCCAACTCCACCATTTCTCACAACCGAGGTGAGCTTTTCCACCATGATTGGTTTGATAAGTTCACTCCAAAACTTCAGTTTTATAGTTATTTTTAACTCATCAGACTCGTTAAGGATTTCCAAATAAACTTTTTTTGTGTGTATGAGTGCCTCTCTTACAATTAATATTGTTTTCATTTTTAAATTCCTTTTTAGTCTTTTCTGTGAGAATCGTTCTGTGAAATTGAAGTACCAGGTACTAAAAACTTTTTTTTGTTATTACATATGAAGATGTTAATAATTGTTATGATTCTATTTTTATATATGAATATGCAGGTCTCATAAATATTTTTATGTTTGAACGAAAAGCTCTGAGAATGAAAAGGGAGATGTACTAGAGACAATGTGGCAACATACCTGATGAGTCAGAAGTATATTTGTAGCGCAATTTGATTAATGACAGTAGGAAGATGCAAGTAGCATCAATCCTTTTAGGCAATTCTGTTTCATTAGATTCTGATTAAGTATGATCTTCTCTTAAGATGCAATATCACTTGAATTTTACCTCGAAAAATAAGAATATTATATCACATTATTCCCATTGTTAAATGTGTTTAACCTTTCCATTGTCTACCTAGGCCATGGTATGTACATTCAGACCTCAGTGGGACGGACGTTGATTAACACCACTGAGGTGGCACACAATTGGGGAGACGGCATCAAGTGGTATCTCAGTAACCTCACAATATTTGATTTTCGCACAAAGTGAGTGCAGTTTGCTCTACTCACAGTTTTTACATTAAAAAAAAAAATAAAGGACAAGTATTTCAAAGAATAATATAAAAACTGATTTATTATAGGAAGCTGTAATAAAAATTTGTTTTTATTTTACGTAACAAAACTTGTATCTTTTGTTGCAAAGAAGTGAATAGTTTACCTTACTTTGCCTTCGAGTAAACATTGTAACATTCTCTGGTTCTAGTCAAATAATAATTATTATCTGTTAAACTTAACCAAAAAAATACATATTTTTTATGAGGTTGTGAATTCCCACCACCATAGCGTTAACCTTTGTTGTGATTGACATCTTTACTTCATTTTCTCCTACTAAAATAAAAGCCACAGATCAGCCTTTGTTACTGCTGCTACTTCTGCATTATCTGATAAAAGTGTTAATTTTTCGAAATATCCTGATCATTCTTGGCCTGTTTTGGTTCGAATTGTATCTACTTATTTTCCCCCTCTACTCAGTACCAGTGATGATACACGTTAAGCTAAATGATATTCCCATTGATTGCGTGTTGTTTGCTGTTAGGTTTCCACCGGACAAGTCCTTTTGTTTGACGAGCAGTGGCCAGTTATACCCGAACTACCAATATCTGGATCTGATTCAGGTCAATGGACAAGACCGTGACAAGGCCTTTGTGGGCAAGGGATGCAGCAGGGTATGGTTTAGCCCAATGTATAAATAAATATTTAAGGAGCTTGTTTAATTGTCTAATCAGAGAAATTGCTCAAACTAAGCACGGAAACAAATTTTGTTCAAATCTGTTTGGGATAAGTTGGTGCAGGGTTTGAAATGTTTCCAATAAATGATTATTGGTCTTACCTTGAATCATCTATTTAAACTTTGCTCAACGTAATTTTATGGCTTTGTACATTCATTTTGGTGAATACTTGGTATTTGAACAACTGGTTATAATATAATCTATGAAAAAATATATTTAAGACTCTTCATGACTTTATTGCAATGAAATAGGCCTAGTTTGTTCTTATCATAGTGTATGCAAGTTTAAAATTTTATAGAAGTGTGTGATCAAGTGAAGTGTACTCATAATTTGTCATTCTGAACTTTTTCACTAGCAGGGTCTATTTACAATATTTAACACATCAATTGCTCAACAATTTCAGACGTTCAGGACAGATCCAGACATGCGGATCACTATGCATTTTCTGATTATGGAACGCGATCCGGAGGCATCAGGCAGATTCATTCTCAAAGATGGAGGGGATACAGGGCCAGTATTACAAACTATTAACATCAGCAATGGAACGTTTCCCGAGTCTATCACTACTGAGACCAATGTGCTCTCTGTCGAGCTTCAGGTGAAATCCCTATGATTTACCTTTACGACAATGAACAATTTAGCTCTTTTTCTTTTCTTTTTTTTACTACCTTCAAGTTTAAAATTGTTTCTTTCCTTACCTTGTTAGTTTTTTGTTTTTTTTTAAATTTCTTAAAGTTTAATTTGAAATACTTTTCACAACAATCAATCCATATTGTTTTCTTTCTATGGATGTAATGAAAGCTTTCAAATATATATGAAAAAGAGTGAAAATTATCAGAGATGTTTTGCAAGTAACCATTGACCCTTTGATGTTGTACATTATTTTAATAGATTTTGAGTAATATTTACAGTATTTTCATTATCAGAAAAATATAGATTATATCCTAGTGTATAGAAACATATATCAAGTTGTGTATGCTTATGGTATATTCATATAGTTATAGTCAAGCATATTCCTTCTCTTCTGAACAAAAATATTCGGAATTTAAAGAGTTTATGCAGATATTTACACGTGAGAGCAATTTTATTGCAATGGAACAGATGTCATTCAATACCATCACTCATCCCAAACAAAACCATTAATCTGCGTCACTAAAGTTCATGGGCGATTCTTTCCAAACAAAACACAGAAAGTGTGTTTGTAGTGGAATTAAAATTATTTCCATCTTTACTGAGGATGTAAAAAAAGTAACTGACATGGCAAAAATGGAAAAAAAAAATTCTAAAGCAAGCTTTACTTGATTGCACATATTAAACAGGAATTTTAACACACTGAAAAAATGTTTGTTAAATTTTATAATGTTACTAAGAGAATCATTATTTTAGACGTAACTGACTTATCAGCCAAACATAACTGATAATTTTATGGCTTTGTACTTTCATTTTGGTGAATACTTGGTATTTGAACAACTGGTTATAATCTTTGAAAAAATATATTTAAGACTTTTCATGACTTTTTTCCAATGGAATAGGCCTAGTTTGTTCTTATCATAGTGTATGCAAGTTTAAAATTTTATAGAAGTGTGTGATCAAGTGAATTGTACTCATAATTTGTCAACTTTTTCACTAGCAGAGTCTATTTACAATATTTAACATATCAATTGTTCAACAATTTTCAGACGTTCAGGACAGATACAGACATGCGGATCACTATGCATTTCCTGATTATGGAACGCGATCCGGAGGCATCAGGCAGATTCATTCTCAAAGATGGAGGGGATACAGGGCCAGTATTGCAAACTATTAACATCAGCAATGGAACGTTTCCAGAGTCTATCACTACTGAGACCAATGTGCTCTCTGTCGAGCTTCAGGTAAAATGCCTATGATTTACCCACATATGTATTTACCTTTACGACAATGAACAATTTAGCTCTTTTTCTTTTCTTTTTTTTTTTTGTACCTTCAAGTTCAAAATTGTTTCTTTCCTTACCTTGTTGTTTTTTATTGTTGGTTTTGTTTTGTTTTTGTTTTTTAATTTCTTAATGGTTAATTTTAAATACTTTTCATAACAATCAATCCATATTGTTTTCTTTCTATGGATGTAATGAAAGCTTTCAAATATATATGAAAAAGAGTGAAAATTATCACGAGATGTTTTGCAATAAACCATTGACCCTTTGATGTTGTACATTATTTTAATAGATTTTGAGTAATTAAGCATTTACAGTATTTTCATTATCAGAAAAATATAGAAACGTTAAAGAGACGTATATCAAGTTGTCTATGCTTATGGTATATTCATATAGTTATGGTCAAGCATATTTCTTCTCTTCTGAACAAAAATATTAGGAATTTAAAGAGTTTATGCAGATATTCACATGTGAGAGCAATTTTATTGTAATGGAACAGATGTGTCATTCAAAAATAATTTTAATACCATCACTCATCCCAAACAAAACCATTACTCTGTATCACTAAAGTTCATGGGCAGTTCTTTCCAAACAAAACACAGAAAGTGTGTTTGTAGTGAAATTAAAATTATTTCCATCTTTTAGTGAGGATGTAAAAAAAGTAACTGACATGGCAAAAATTGATAAAAAAAATAAATTCTAAAGCACACTGTAATTGATTGCACATTATTGGTTAGATTAAACATGAATTTTAACACACTGAAAAAATTTGTGTTAAATTTTATCATGTTACTAAGAGAATCATTATTTTAGACGTAACTGACTTATCAGCCAAACATAACTGACAATTAAAACAAAATATGATCCTCTTTGGGCTTGTTTTATTTTATCATGTAAATAGAACTAATAGAATCACTAACTTCCTTTTCCTGTAAATACTTTACTATTTGATATATCGGGTTTGTTTGCATTAGGGTTTACAAATACAATTAAGACTTTGGCGATAAAAAAAAAAGTCCAGTTTAAAGGAAAAAAAGGCCATTTTTTCACGGCAATTATTATTTCAGTGGCATATAAGGAATAGAAAAGAATTTGTATAATGAAATTCAGCCTATGGGGACCAAAATAATTGCGCAGAAAAGTTTAAAACAGGGTTCAAATTTTTATGTAGGAATGAAATTTTTGTTCAGGAATTAGCGATAAATTTAACTGTTATCATTGGAAATATTTGTTTTATGTTTGAGGGACTCCCCAAATTTCAACAGTTCTGTTTTGCTTTTTAGATGTTGGATGATAGAAATGTCACTAAGTGTTTATTTTACTTTTTTGAAAATAACCCACTGCATTGTGTTCACAGTTAGACTACCCAAAAGACAGAGTGTGCAAGAAATTCCCCAATTGCCTTCGCTTTCTAATTGAGCTGACTTCAGCTTATGGTATGTTTTCACATTAATTAGATGTTTACACTTGAAATTTTGACTTGTGTCTGTATTGTATGGATTTAATCTTGTAATTCTTCACCTTTCTTATGTTAATATGGGCGTACATTAAGGATAGACCGGGTATTGGGATTACTGCCATCGGCTGCGATTCTCTTCTGGGTTTGGCTCCAGATCGGATCTGGCAACATTCAATGATTCCCCTCTCCATTTGCCTTCATAAGTAGTATAAATAAGAAAATTAGTAAAGACCTATAGCAGTTGCTTTGCAACTCAGATAGCAAGTGGTTTTCAAATCCCTCTCAGCTCAAATAAATCTGGCATTCTGGTTGCCAAATGGTCTCAAAGGATACCAAGGTTGAGATCCTTTGTCTGTTTTAGCAAAGGCTGTTGTTCACATTCACTCAAGAACTCTGATTAAGTCAAAGCAATAGGAATGTGAATCTCAACGTAAGAGTTACAAAAGTGTTGGAGAATGCAATGAAAAAGGAAATTATTTTTCATGTCGCTTTCTCTCTTTAATTTGATCAGCTTAACAATTCTTTTTTGTATTTTTGCAGATGTGGAAGAGGACTTCCGCCTGCTCATGTCGAGTGTCCATGACAATATTGCTCATGGCGTCAACATTCACGACATGCGCAGCAAGATCCGCGTCAGCAACGAGACGGACATCTCCTACAACGGGTTTGGGGCCGGCCTGGCCGTCTACAGGGGGGCGGGGCAGGTGGTCGTCAACGGGACGCGCATCGAGGGCAACCAGGGGGCCGGGGTGAACATCACCTACTCAGGCGGCTTCCAGCTCATCAACGGAACAGACGTGGTGGCTAACTTTGGTTACGGAGTCATCACAGAGTACCTGCGGCTCAACAGGACCCGCCAGGAGTCCCAGCACCGGCTCGAAGTCGTCCGCAGCAAGTTTGAACTCAACGAGAATGTCGGCCTGCGAGTCGGGAACTATTGCAGAGGAGGCCAAGTGGTCGTCAACGCGTCGCAGTTCAACTTCGGATTGGATGAAGCTTTTGAGTACTTGTCCTGCAACGTGAGTACCAGTGGGAGAAGCACAGAGCTAGAGATGCTCTACAACTCCTTCAACGCAAACAACCGCCACGCCATTATGCTGAGGCCTCTCCTTAACACAGAAGGCATCGTCTCTCACAACAGCTTCTACAACCACACCCTAGGCGTGTTTCGAATCGACAATGGATATGATCTCCTGCTAGATCGGTGGTACAGGGAATTCCCTGTGAATGTCAGGGTTGAGGAAAATACTTTCAAGAACAACAGTGGTCGATATGTGATCAACTTCCGCCTGACTCAGTATAGCGCCGTTCAAAAACTTTCTGCTTCTTACAATTATTTCCTGGAAAATACGGTGAGTCCGAATTTATATAATATATGTCATGAAATGTTCTAACTAACGTAACCCATCCCCCTAGCATATCAGTGAAGGTTTGTCTTATTTGTCTCCCTCTGTCCTCTTTCTAAACTTTAGTACCTCCAAAAATTAGGAACCCCAAAATCAGAGGCCCAGCCTCAAAGTAGCAGAACGGACTAGGATAGGAACTATCATGTTCTGCCCTCACCTTGAGCTTTTGTCTTCTATCAATGCTGCATGTTGCTGTATAGAAACCCTCATGGTAACCTGTCTGTCTGTCTGTCTGTCTGTCTGTCTGTCTCTCTCTGTCTCTCTCTAGTTTTTTTTCCTTTAGTGTCTTGCACCCTGCTATGATATTTTCATCTTCCTGCACCCTGTCCTGTAGCAGAGTACTAGAAAAATGACATGATTCGCCAACTATTCATACCACAATTTTTTTGGGAAAACGTTATGACTGAATCAGATCTTGATCAGTATCCATTAATTGTCGTTGTGAAATTTAAATAGCTTAAGGGCTTAACAAGTGAGAATAATTCTTGAACAATTTTTTTACTTTAAATTGTTGTAACCAAGATCCCACTCAAATATCTAGAAAAAAGGTCATTAACTTTGGTTTACATTTTGAACAGCACAATAAAAGAACATTTTGCTCCGTACTCATACTTAGACTAATGGAAAAAAAGTAAAGAAAACATCAACTAAGGACTATTAACTTAGCAAGTATTAAAGTATGGCAGTTTGTAAACTTGTCAAACATTAGTCTTGGGGCCCAATAATATAGCCTATATAGTGGAGATTTTGGACGCTAAGCAACAAGTCTTTCTCTCTCTATATCTATCTATCTATCTATCTCTCTCTTTCTCTCTCTCTATATCTATCTCTCACTCTTTCTCTGTCTCTTTTTGTCTCTCTGTGTTTCTGTCTTTCGCTTTCAAGGTTGTTTCTGTAATTGTGTCTGAAAGAATCGTGTGTCCTGTTCTTCCCACTGCCCAGATTACCGAAGCGTTCCAGCCATACCTTCGGCCGCGTAGCCGAGCCAGCGCGGTTGTCGTGCTGTCTTCCAGTAACGTTCGCCTGATGCGCAGCCACATCCACAACCCACTCTCGGTGCGAGAACTGGCCACCCACCTCGTGGACCCGAGCGTGGCGTTAACTGCCACTGAGAACTACTGGGGCATGGCAGTCAACACGGTTGATGACTACCGCAAAATAGTGGACTCTATTTTTGACCAGGTGTGTCTTCCACACATTTTTACAATGATGCATATTTACGAATTGTCAGTAAAAATATAACCATTTAGTATATTGAATGTTATTTACGTTAAAAGTTTTGGCCTAGTTGGCATCACTGTTTTTACTATTGTTAAGTTGTATTCATTCTCATGATTTGTGATTGAATGTCATTAAAAGATATGTGAATGAATATTTTTTTATGTCGTTTTAATTTATAAAAAAATTATTTTTCTTTCTATACATGGGGACACTGTCATTGCTGACTGATATTTTCATTATATCCTCTACTCTGTGTTATGGATATAATGTTTCCCAAACTTTTGTTTACTGATTGTAATGAAAAATTCAAGATCCAGCAACCGCATGTTCTTCTGGCTGATCTAAGATTTGTTCATTTATCTTTATGAAAAAAGCATATATTTTTTTTACTCCAGAACAATCGGTACAACCTCGCTAGGATAGAGTACCACCCAGCGCTGCAGACGGAGAACCTGAGGCAGAACTTTTTAGCCAGTATGATTTCTCAACCTGCCTGGATCTTTGGCAGGGGGAATGTTCTTGGAGGAGAGCTGTTGTTCACCACATACGTGGCAAGTGCAGGAAAGACATACTATGTGGACAGGGACATCTATGTCCACCCCAACAAGGTACAGTTTCTGAGCAATAATTATATAGTCTTTGCTTAATTTAGTCGCAAAAAAACAGCGTGAGATGCGACGTTACAGAAAAGGTTATTTTATCGGATTTATGTTGTTTGATTTCATTCAAGAATAATCATTTAGAGCTAGAATTCTTTCATTCTAAATCGTGTCAGTCAGTCCGCCTTCAGAGAGATTTTTGGTCCATCCTTCCAACTATTATTGATATTATGCATTCTTCCAATCTTCGGCATGGCTGAAGTGCAGAAAAAATATAAATTGATTCTGAGTCAAACGAATGCTGAAGGAGCTATTTACTGTAAAGAATAGTGTTCTCAGTATATTTTGTATTTAACTAGAGTGCAGGTGTTGTGCGTTTTTTTTCCCAATGGCCGGTATCAATGCGTTTTTTTCAGCACCACTTGATTCTGCAAAGAAACTCTCCTAATTAAAATTGAAAGTTAACTCTGCTCAACTAAGACAACTAAAGCTAACATGGTAATTTTCTGTGCTGTGATCCAACCATACGCTTGATTCAGGAAACTATGTTACAGGCCTCATTTCAAACAAAAGGAATCATTTATTTTAATTTAGAGAGGAGAAATAATGACTTTAGGCCTGTTATCTAAAACTAATTTTGCCATGAATAGAATAACTCTCGTTGGCAGAAGGTTAAGAAAATTTATGAGAGAGCTGAAATTGTGTGGTATCGTTACTGTCCCCATCTTTACTGTCCCTTAGTTTGTGAGAAATGGAAAACAGTTGCACTTTCATTCTCTAACAATGCAGATCTCTACTTTGTTCCTATAATGCAACTCTTTCTATCTTAATTTCAAAAGTAACCAGTTATAAACTCAGGAATCTTCTTAAAAACCTCTGCTCCAGATGATCATTCTATTATATTTTGCCTTACTATTTAAATAGGGTACTATATATTTTGTTAGAGACCCTTTATTAATTTTTTTTTTCCAGGGGCAGCATGCTCTTAACCCCATCCGTCAGCGTCTAATTTTTTCTCCTTTTTGGAAACTGATAATTTCCAGCCCTGTCATTATTTGTAGATTTTGTGTTAGCTTGAGGCGGATTTAAGTTTTAAAATGAGTTGTTCAAAATTAATTTATTTTATGTACTGTGTGATATTGTTCAAATTTAGACTGTAAAGTCATACTGACCGTAAATTTGGATTTTGTGTTTGTTCCAGACATTGGTTTTAGACCGGGGAGTGACGCTGAAGTTTGCCCCCTCTGTGGGGATGATCATCCACGGTCTGCTCCACGCTGATGGAGACCGGGGCGCAATCACCTTCACTGTGGACGACCGGGAGGAGTGGGTTCCCCTGGAGAACCGAACCGCCAGCATCCGACTCCAGGACGGGGACACGGAGCTCGAGGGTCGCCTGGAGGTGGACCTTGGCGACGGAGTCTGGGGGACCGTCTGTAGCGATGTAAGTGGCAGAGTGGGGGACTGTCTGTAGCGATGTAAGTGGCAGAGTCTGGGGGACTGTCTGTAGCGATGTAAGTGGCAGAGTGGGGGACTGTCTGTAGCGATGTAAGTGGCAGAGTGGGGGACTGTCTGTAGCGATGTAAGTGGCAGAGTCTGGGGGACTGTCTGTAGCGATGTAAGTGGCAGAGTGGGGGACTGTCTGTAGCGATGTAAGTGGCAGAGTATACAAAGTCCCACGTCCATCTCAGCCAGTCACAGACAATATGCAACTGTCTATTCTATTGGCTTTTTATTGTGCCCCGCCTACCGGATGTTTACTGTTGGATAACAGCTTGCGATGCCAGGCTAAGACTATGTGTTTTACGACATTGCGTCAAAACTTTGTTGGGCTGGACGTAATTTTTTTCCGACTCTTGATTAAAAAATTAACACATTAATTAACCCTCACAGCACTTTGAAGGCTGCCCGGAACGGCCAGATGGCCAGTTTGGGACTAGCACGGGTAAAAAATGGGGTGTGGCAGTACTATTCACCTGGTTAACTGATGCTCTTAGTGTTGTCCTGGTATCGTTGATATTTTTGTATTATTTCTAATTATAAGTTCATAAAACTATATATTTCTATTGCGCTGAGAAGTTAGTTGATTTCACTATCTTGTTTGTTGCAGCTTTTTAATGATCGTTTATTACTTAAGCGTCTGGGGAATAAAGGGAGAGGCCAGTTATTACTTTCTTTCCTGCAGGTGATCACAGTTAACTTTTAAAATTTTGAATAGCTGTGGGATTGGCAAGTGACAATTCGACTCCTTTAGTTGTATGGAACAACATTTCTCCAGTGTGTCTCTTGACTGAGAGGGCAATGCGCTTAGAACTCCTGTATACCTAGTTGAAAGTTCTGCAATACAAAAATACTAGCAGCTGAGGATGGAGCCTTTAACTCCCTACTCATCTATCCAGAGCACTAATGGTAAAGATATCTGGCGCCTTATGAAAAGAGTGGCGACACTAAAGATTTGAACCTTAGACCTCCTACTCCTCAGTCTTGAGTACTGGCGACTGAGCTATCTTTACGCCCCTATTGAGCCAACACTAATAATATTTAATTAGATCCACATGCCACGAAATTCTTAATATAGCACTGTCTGCTTGCAAACGCAGACCACAACAGACGAAGCTATCAAGAGGGGTAATGATGAAACAACAAGCAAAGCACCCAACAGCAGTTACAGTACTTGTTGGCCTACTATCCGAAAAAACTTAGTACAGTGTGAAAGTGGGCAATCGCAATTACAAGCTCACAGCAGAATAGAATGGAGTACAACATGCAATGTGGTCAGCGCATGTTTCACATCAGGGAGAACTGAGTTTGCCGGAGAGGACTTGCTATGCCCGTATTTTCCACAGGGAATCAAGAGGCTTAATGAATAATTTTTTATAAATAACCTTTGCCTCTGACTGGAGAAAAGACAAAATAACAATGAGGAGCTTCTAAGCGCTTGTGATCAGAATCTAGTCTACTCAAGTGAATGACACTTTACTGATACATCTTAGCCAGGTTAGGTGGTTTATACTTACAGGAACAGACTACTGGTCTAGAGATTGGTAGTTCTAGTTGGATCTGTGAGCATGTTCAATCCGAGCAAATCTAAACTAGGAAAGTGATCTAGAGTTTATGATATTGTCAAAACCACATTTAGTTGAGATGAGAATCTTATAAAAAACTGTAGAAAATGTCAAAAGCTTTTGGTTTACTTATTATATGACAAATATGATTATAGAAGGCTAAATAACATTTTTTCCAAGACAAGAAATTTAGAATTGTTAGAAGCAACAGTGAAAAAATGACCTATTGATTCTCATCATTTCCTTGAAATGTACTGAATCAAACTCAGTACTATAGTCAGGTTATTGCCACAGACGCAACTGTATGCAAAAATAAAACATCTTGGTGTAGATTTAGAAACATTAAGAAAAGTGTTTATACAAATTCTGCTTTACACAGAACTTATTTTTGTTTCAGGGTTGGATTAAGGAAAACGCTATCCTGCTTTACATAGGACTAATTTTTGTTTCAGGGTTGGATTAAGGAAAACGCTATCCTTGCGTGCCAGCAGCTAGGTCTGATCTACCACCCTGACACCCCTGAGCCTAGCGTGCGCCGACCCTCCCCTATAGACACGCCCGTGCGGATGAGCTGGGTCTCGTGTGAATCGGTTGACCTTGACCTGACCAAGTGCAAGGCCATTAACGGCGACGCCAACAACTGCGGCCATGAGAAAGATGTCTTCCTCAGGTGCCACCGGCCAACCTGGGCAGGTATGGTGCCTACACGGGATGGAACCTTAGCTATCACTTGTTACCAACAAACACAAACTACTTGTTCAGTAAATAAAAAATTATTGGTAAAACCCTAAAGTAAATCTCTGTCACTATGGTGAAAGATCATTCTCTTTCGCCGCGCCAGATCTTGGGAATAGGTTTTCCTTCAATATTCAAAACGCCCCAGCTCTACCTGCTTTTAAGTAGTCACCATGAAGATTTTGAGGTTTTCATTTTTTCTTCTTATCTACTTGAAAAACAAATAATGGTACTCTAAATGCATAATTCAAGTCCCATCCTTCAAAACGATGGTTTTAGACATAGGGTGGGTATGATTGTCAAATTTTGTACCCTAAAACGGCTGAACTTTGAAGAGTTTCCAGCATTCAACCGCCGATTAGTTTTCTCTAAACCTCTAAAGATTTGGTATTGATACCTTCCTCTCTTTCTCCTTCACTTTCCCTTACTCCCCTACCTTCTCACCCTGTCTCCCTCCACCCTTCTTCTCTTCCTCTATCCATCCATCCTTATCATCACTTTCCATGCTTCGTCACTCTCTCTTCACCCCCTTCCTTCTCACTCTGGCTACTCTTCGCACCTTCTCCATTCTTTTTTCTCTCTCCCTCCTCACTCTTTCTCATTCTCACCCTCCCTCCTCACTTTTTCATCACTCTGGCTCCCTCTCTCCATCACTCCTCCTTCTCCCCCCTTCCCTCTCTCCTTCACTCCATTTGTCAATCTTCTTTACCTCCCCTTTACCTCCCTTACCCAGCAGCATACAATAAACTATGATATGATATGACCCTCTACCCTGCCAGGTATCACACTAGCAGCAGCATACAATAAACTATGATATGATATGACCCTCTACCCTGCCAGGTATCACACTGGCAGCAGCATACAATAAACTATGATATGATATGACCCTCTACCCTGCCAGGTATCACACTGGCAGCAGCATACAATAAACTATGATATGATATGACTCTCTACCCTGCCAGGTATCACACTAGCAGCAGCATACAATAAACTATGATATGATATGACTCTCTACCCTGCCAGGTATCACACTAGCAGCAGCATACAATAAACTATGATATGATATGACTCTCTACCCTGCCAGGCATCACACTAGCAGCAGCATACAATAAACTATGATATGATATGACTCTCTACCCTGCCAGGTATCACACTAGCAGCAGCATACAATAAACTATGATATGATATGACCCTCTACCCTGCCAGGTATCACACTGGCGGCAGCATACAATAAACTATGATATGATATGACTCTCTACCCTGCCAGGTATCACACTGGCGGCAGCATACCCACACGACCAGGTCCAGCAGCAGTCTCAGAGCTACACACAGATCAGGAACGTGAACATCCGCAACGCAGGCATGCTGGACGCTGACACGGCCACCTTCACTCCAGCCCTACGCATTGACTACAACTTCTACCAGGTGATCGTCTTCTCCATTCATTTGCTATCCCACTCTCTCTCTCTCTCTCTCTCTCTCTCTCTCTCTCTCTCTCACCCACACTGACACGACCACATTTACTCCAGCCCTACGCATTGACTACATCTTATACCAGGTGATCGTCCTTTCATTACCTTTGCTATCCCACTCTCTCGCTCTCTCTCTCTGTCCCTACCTACTCTCACCCACTACTCTCACTTCTCTTTCTCTCTCTATCTCTCTCTCTCTCTCTCTCTCTCTCTCTCTCTCTCTCTCTCTCTCTCTCTCTCTCTCTCTCTCTCTCTTCTATCTCTCTCTCTCTCTCTCTCTCTCTCTCTCTCTCTCTCTCTCTCCCTCTCTCTCTCTCTCTCACCCACACTGACACGGCCACCTTCACTCCAGCCCTACGCATTGACTACAACTTCTACCAGGTGATCCTCCTTTCATTACATTTGCTATCCTACTCTCTGTCTCTCTCTCTCTCTCTCTCTCTCTCTCTCTCTCACCCACACTGACACGGCCACCTTCACTCCAGCCCTACGCATCTCTCTCTCTCTCTCTCTCACCCACACATTTGCAAATTCATTATGCACCTATTGTGTAAAAAAATGAAATACCCTATGCTTTATATAATTATATTATATTCCAATGGAAAATCTATGACAACTAGAGCTTATGTCAAGGGGATATATTTATGTAAGCAGACAAGTAATGCAGTAAGCAACTGTTTTTTCCTTTAATTTCTAATTGATCATTGGTTGAAATTTGTTATCATGATAGAATCAACAACGACAAATCTTTACAGAGTACTAACAATTAACAGTAGGCCTAGGTAGTATTAAAAAATGGCTTTACAGTTCATTTTGAGATTTGACAAATATGTTGTTCTTTGTGAAAATAAAATATGGGTTTTTAATATATATTCAATATTGCATTTTTATATCTCCTTTTCAGAATTTCTTTTTACTATACAGTTTAGAAACTTGAACAAATAGATCCAACTCAGCAAAGAGATCCATTAATAGTATGTCTAATATACTAGTCTTAACAAAAACCATAGGTCCTATCTCCATGTGTCAAAGTAGACAAGTGAACTCCGCAATCTGTGGCTGGCCCTTACACTACCTTAGCTTTAGTGTGACACTTTTTATTTTTAAAAATGCTCATCCTCCCCTCAGATGTCGTCACTGAACATTGAGGACGCGATGTCTGACGGCATTCACGTGTTCCACAATGACCCGTACAAATTTAACAAGATGGAGTATGTTACCGTCAAAAACTGCGGCGGAAACGGCATCGTCACCAGATCGCCCAGACTAGTGGTCAGTAGCGTTTTTAATCTTAATCATTGTCTTATTACTCAAACCCCATAATTAGTTTTTAATTTCTTTTTACATAATAACTAGATGGATCTTTAATACAAACACATAGTCATGGGTACAAGTTTTCTGGAATAAACCTGGTTTCTGATTAGTGCCAAAGGTTATGATCAACTCTCGGATTCGTCTCCGGATAAGATCGAAATACATTCAGATTGACCTCAAAGCTTGTGAATCGATTAGTATGGGCGCATTTAAAAATCCGCAAATATTCTGTATCCACGATTAAAGCACCCTAAACGCCATCATTTTGTACAATATTATCATTCCGGCAGGACTCAAAATCAGGGCTATGTTTGTAGTTTTGGTTGATTTTGTTTGTCTTGATCTTGTTTTAAGTCTAACCTTTTCTTCGGGAATGTGCGCGGCAACAGAAAGATTGTTTCTTTATAGGAGATTGTTTCTCTATAGGAGTCTCTTTCAGTCATCTAAATCTAGATCTAGAATGAAATGGCGATTTTGTCTTCAATAATGATTAGAACCTAGCTACCCAGGCTCCAGCAGCTTGGGAAACAGGAAAAAGTTGGAAGCTTTGTAATTGATTCTAGTTCATGCTGACTTTAAACCAGTAGTTGTTTCTACCCCCGCCCCATGCATTGGTGTCGAATTACAAGAGCCTTAAGTTGAAAAGTCTTGTAGCTTTCTTAGTTAGTTTTTCAGTTTCTGGACCCTTGACATTTATAGTGATACAAGTTTTCTTGCTCTGCAACGATATTTATGCAAGTTACAATGTTAAATAAAGATTACATCTATAAATAGTTCTATTGCAATCTTTAATTGGACCTCACCTTGAGCTTTTGTCTTCTATCAATGCTGCCTGTTGCTGTGTAGAAATCCTCAGGGTAACCTTGTACATGTTGAATCCCCTGCTCTCTCTCTCTCTTACTCTTTCTCTCTCTCTCTCTCTCTCTTTCTCTCTCTCTCTTAGTCTCTCTCTCTCTCTCTTGCTTACTCTCTCTCTCTCTTTCTCTCTTCCTCTCTCTCTCCCTCTCTCTCTCTCTTCCTCTCTCTCTCTCTTTCTCTT
>RQTK01000314.1:304011-328451 GCA_003991915.1 Elysia chlorotica
TCTCTCTCTCTCTCTCTCTCTCTCTCTCTCTCTCTCTCTCTCTCTCTCTCTCTCTCTCTCTCTCTCTCTCTCTCTCTCTCTCTCTCACAACATATGGAGTGAATCTAATATGTTGAGTCAAATCACGAAAACAAAGAAGTCTGTACTGTTGATGACTTGTTCAATTTTTCATATTGTTATCAGGTGATGCACTCGATGTTCCAGTCAAACAGAAAGGCAGGCTTTTTGTACGATCCTTTTTTCACGGAGTATGACGCTCTGCTCGTGCGTAACATGATCTACCCTGCGCGCCGCCTGGACATGTTTGCCGAGCCGCGGAGGTATTTGACCCCGTCCCAGCCAATGATGTTTCTCATCTGCCCCGCTGGGCTCGCCAGGGAGGAGCAGAAAGAGTACATCGTGGAGGTCCTCAGTCTAGCCCGTCAGAAGCTGGTCCTGCAGGTAACTCTCAAACTCACTTCTCTCTCCCTCTCTCTCTCTCTGTATGCCTCTCTCCCTCTCTCTCTCTGTGTCTGTCTGTCTCTCTCTCTCTGCTTGTCTATGTCTCTTTCTCTCTGCTCTGTACCCCTCTGTCTGTATGTCTCTCTGCCTTTCACTCTGTCTCTCTCTTCTCTGTCTCTCGGCCTCTCACTCTGTTGTCTGTCTGTCTCTCTCTGTTTGTCTATATCTCTTTCTGTTCTGTGCCTCTCTGTCTGTATATCTCTCGGCCTCTCTCTCTCTCTCTCTGTCACTCTGTCTCTCTGTCTCTGTTCCCTACTAGCTGGGTTGGTGTCAATAAAGCGTGACTGTCTACTAGAGAAGTCCCTGGCGTCTCCCTTATGTCTTTGGGCGTCTGCTTACAAAAATTGTCATATGTTGCTTTTGGGGCTTGCTTACTGGATAGTCTAGCTGCTGCTAAATAGGTACAAATGTATCTGACCGATTTTGGCCCGCACTGGTTGGATCTGTGTCAGTATAATGTGATCGGCTGAAACTGGAGTCTAGGTCTCTCCGCCCTGTCTCGTGTGTGGAAGCACATAAAGTTGTTAGATGTAAGTCTTATGGGCCCATCTAAAATATAGCCTAAATAGTGCTGACGTTGAACGTGAAGCAACCCACTCAACTCCTCCCCTTCTTGCTGGTCTGGTCCTCCCATGCAGGTTCTGGACTACCTCCCCGTGGAGAGCGTGGAGAAAGTCACAGTGTTTGACTCGGACCGCACCTTGATCAACGACGTCGGCACCAAGAGGTGGGAGATTGAGAGGGACCTGGTGGACTTCCCCATTCTCAGGCCCCCCAGCCAGGAGTGTTAGTCCGTGGTCGTCAAGGGACAGAAGTCTGGCAGACTTGCCTTTGTGGTACTTTCAAGTGAGTGGTTTGATAAAGGTTTGGTAGATGCATCGTGTTGTGTGACTACATCTCTTCTTATAGCCCGAAATGTATTATTATAATGTCGTCCTGTAAGGACTTATTTACTTGTTTCAAACTCGGAAACTCTAGTCATTCTCAAGTAATGCCTAAAGAGTTCAGTCAATGCCGATTAATGCTTGTTTTGGATCAGAGAGAAATAACTTGGGATTGGCTGAATTTTTTTAGTTATGCTCACCATGCTACATATGTGGAACACCTACAAGTATATTGATCACAAGTTTTAATATATATTATACATATTGTTCCCCAGCTGATGCCAGTGCTCGCCCTCCAGTCCTGCAGACAGAGATAAAGAACACGACTTTCCTGAACAACGATCAGGGTGTGGTGACCAAACACTACAACAGTCCCTCAAACCAGAGGCTGGAGCTGTTCCACAGGCACCGAGAGGAGACCATTGCTATTGAGGTGAGAAGACGAGAGATGGAGGCATACTAGATCCACCAAGCACTAAGTTATTAGTTATTAGTAGTTATTCTACATAAACCTTAAATATTAACAACTCAAAAGAAGGGAAGAATTGGTTGAAATATTTTATGTTCTCAAATTGTGAGACATAGATCCAAGTTTAAGGGTTAAGGTAAGTAGTTTTTCCCTATCATAGAGAAGTTAAGGTTTGTTATTCCTAACAGTTTTAGGTGCCAAGTCTTTTGAGGCAATGATGGTGGGTCGTGTTGATATGTCAGTGTGATCATGGATGAAGTTGTGAGGTGCCATGACGCTAACCCCTTGACTTTACTGAATTGTTAAAAAAGGCTCTTTCTCAGAACTGTGAGGTATAGCATTGACAAACCATATTTTATTTGATTTGACATTTTTCATTTACTTTCTTTACTTTTCATGTCAATCTCACTTATTGCCAAAATGTCTTTTTGTCTATATGAAATATGTTACACTTCTCTTATATTTAAGAATCTATTACAAAAGGGAAAGTAAAATCTGCATCTTTAGAATCATTTCTCTTCTCCTTGGATACTTTGAAGAGTAAGTTTAAATGTTTAATGTGGTTGTTTCCTTCACAGAAAGTGAAAATCAGTCAGAGTGTGCGGCATGCCATGCACATGCCCAGCGTGACCAAGTTCCACGAGGACTACATCCCCACCTACTCCGACATGACACAGGCTGAGCGGCTGGCACGCATATCCTACTCCATGAACCTCGTGGAGTTTGTCAACAACGGGCTGGGCCTGCTGGCCGAGCACAACCACGTGGACTTCGCCAACAACGTGTGGCAGTGGACCATCTCACAGCTGGTGGTCTCGGGCACCTCACAAGGCGGGCTGGAGATCGAACTGCCCAGAGTCAACGAGGCTGAAAATGGAAACGGTGCCACAGGAGCAAGCTCTGACCCCAGGGAGGTCCACCAAGTCCGAGTGTCAGAGTCCAAGTTTCTGAACAACCGCGAGTTTGCCTTCACAGTGGCCGGCTACTATGCCGAGGTGGCCGTCGACAGAAATGAGTTTCGGGACAACCAGTGTCGCCTGGGTCTCGTGGCAATCTTGGGCATGGAGAAAAACCTGACACTGAACAGCAACTTGATGCTTAACAACGATGGCCGCTTTGCTGTGGATGTGGACATAAACAGTCATTACGAGTTCTATGGCAATGCTTTGGGAAGTTTCCAGCTGAACAGGATAGCAAACAACAAGTACTCTGGGCCAAAACCTCCGGGCGCAGTCTACAGCCCGAAGACGTTTGCTGTGGCTATCAAAGGGCTGCAGAACATGAAGTGTAACTATAATATTTTTCAAAACCCTGACCTCGACTATGAACTTGTAGCTGGTGTCATGAGTCTGACTTTTGGCGACCCTATGGATGTGAAACTCAACTTCTGGGGTTCTGCCGATGAGACGGTAATCCGGCGACGTATCTTTGACTTTGATGACTGGAACAACTATGTCATCGCTGACTACTTCCCTTACTTGACTAGGGCAGATCCACAATCTAATCCCTCCACTGGTTTACCCAACAAGTTTGAACTGGATTCGTATCACTTGGGTGGGAGAGTGGACGAGAGCCGTATTCTTGCTGAGACAGGAAGGCCGTTTGTCGTGGACTCTGACCTGACTATCATGCCAGGCATAACTCTTACCATCCCGCCAGGCGCCGATCTGCAGTTCCGACCCAACGTCGGGATCCTGGTGCTGGGCAGACTCATCGCCAACGGACTCCCCTACAGCAGGATCAAGTTCAGACCCATCCAGCCGGAGACCGCCTCCATGCTGCCCAGGGTGTCTGCCTTAACGAGTTTGTCTGGGGCTTCCTCCGAGACAGGTGGGGACAGGAGGCGGCGCGATGTCAGCGCCGGGGTTCGCCTGCGAGGATCAGGCACGCTGTTCAACGATGCAGGGTTTCTAGAGCTGTACAACACATCCACACAGACCTGGAACCTCATGTGTGACAGCCAGTTCAACGAGAAGACGGCTGAGGTGGTGTGCCGTGCCCTTGGGCTCGAGACCATCAATGTCCAGGTGAGGTTCACTCACCTCTACGACCACTACATCTTTGGGAAACCCATGTACTTCAGGAAGGAGTTTTGGTTCAACTCCTACCAATGCCGAGGAGATGAAAATTCTCTGCACCAGTGTATCACCCGCTACAACTACAACCTCCTGCCATGCATCTACGCTGCGAATTACACTTTCATTACCTGTGGCAAAACAAACTCGGACCCAACCTTGAGCACTGGGGAAACATACGGTTTGCTGATGACTCTTATGAAGAGAAGCCCCTGGAAGCTGACATAGGTAAACGCCGCTCAAGCCTCACATATGTAGATATTGAAGGAGCAGGTATGTTACACGGAGAAAAAGTTGGGGCCATACAGACAACATACGTGACACCGGAGTTCAACAACATCAACATCAGCTCCTGTGTGGACAACGGCTATGACATCATCGCTCCTCGCAGAAATCTGGACATTGAGCTGCAGAACATAACGGGAAACATGGGCTACGGTATCAACATCCTGGTTCTCAACGGAGAGTCGAGTGAGCGGCGGTCAAGCTTCCTGCCCAACAGCCCCAGCACGATGCCTTACAACGTCCACGGGCTGGTGGACATGTGCCGCCTCGAGAAGCAGATCGACGTGGACACCCGGGCTCTACTCTTCTACAAGTATGGGCCACAGACCAGAGACTGTGTGAAGATCATACGGTGAGATACTTTTGATTCTGAAACAGTTGCCAACTTGAACTTAAAAACAAAGGACTATGCAAAAAAAAACCAGAGTGTTATGCACAAATATGATGTTTTGCCTTCATTACATGAGTCCTTCATAAACAGTAGGTAAAACAAAAATTTCATGTCATTATGGTCACCTATTAAGTTCTCTGAAATTTCACAGAAGTGCCTAGTCAAGGACATGGTTGGTCATAGATTTTTTACTTGACCATAAAAAATTGCAACAGCATACAAAATTCTGTAAAAATGCAATCATCTTAAAAACGCTGTAAACTGACTAGAATAATACTCCTCCATGTCTCCATATGGCACCAAATTTCCTGTTGGGCTTAATAAAGTCTTTCTGTTATCTGTGTTCTGTATTCCTTTGCTGTCTCTAGAGCTCCCGGCAAGGGCGTGGGCCTGCGCCTGCTGCAGGTGAATCTCTTCCATGACGATTTTACACGCAACAGCATCGAGATCTTTGACGGCCAGGACGTGTCTGAGTCAAGCCTGCTGGCGCGGATGGTCAGCAACAGCTCTGACCTTGTCCTGGGCGCGCTCTACCGGAGCTCGGGGGACTCGCTGGCCGTCATTGTCCACGCCTCGGTTGGACACAGCTCGTTTGGGTTCATCGCCGAGGTGGTCCGTCTGCCGCTGGCCGGCCTCACCTACCCAGGTGTGTGATTTTCTCAAGAATATTCATTTTGCTTTGGGTGCACCCGAATGAGACTTTTTAAAGTGGGCAGGCCTGTTGATAGAATCAATTTACCTCCCTTCTTTAGTTTCTTTTATTATTTTCATTTTCGTCCACTTTTTTTTACTCACAAAAATGCTTGTTTGTTGGGTAACGTCCAATGTCAGCACTATATGATATATTGAAGGCAGGCTTCAAGACTAATATCTGACAATTGTATGTGCTTTCACACATAAGACTGTCTCAGTCGGTCACATTATACTGACACTGATCCAATCAGTAGGGGACTAAATTGGAAAATGTTTTTATCGATCGTAGGTTTCGAACTAATGACCTACCCACCACTTGAGCCAGTTTGCCCCCTTCACAAAAGTGAAAAGTTTGATAAAAGTTTCTGAATAGAACTTAATGCAGTATGCCCATACTAGTCAATTGAGGAGGATATTTTACCTGGTCAACTGACTAAACTTGAGACTAGCTTTTCAAGTGTGAAAATGATTTTCAAATTGAAAAACATAAAAAAAATGTACTGTGAACCTGAAAACGACTCAGTTTACTGACCTTTGAAAGGTTATTCAGGTATTGATAAGTGTCTAACTAAATCCTTGAATTTTTGCAGTTCTCAGTTCGAACCTCAATGCGCTTTGTCCTTTTCACAAATGATTTTAATTTCACAATGTCCAACAGACTAGATTTTTGTTCATGGTCCATTAAATCCTGTAATTTAGATGCATTCAGACATGAATTTAATTTGGAAGTCTGTCTGTTAATTGGTAATTTCTTTATGAAAGATTTTTATCTGTGAAAGTAAGGAGAGTTCATTGTGTCAGCAATCAAAGTACAAATGAAGTTGTAAAATCTTATATATATGTGTGAGGAATATTCTTACTATGTTAAGTATTAATTCCTAAAGAAATCATGAAAATTTAACTTAAGAAAAGTAAATTGATTTATGTTATTGTCATTTTTAGGTGAACCACTCTGTAATTCAAATTGTTCTAACTCATAAAACAGTCTTGGTTAAGTATTTTCATTGTTAAATTTTTAAAATGCACAGGTCCAAAGGCATTCCCTATGTATTCCACATTGTTTTTATCTGAACAAACTTGTGATTTGAGGTCATTGATTTTTGGTATTGTGTGGAGCAATAACTTAACTTTTAATTTTTTTTACACCTATATAGATTATAAATAAAGATAAAAGACGAGAAATAAAGCAATTGACTTCTATCACATCAATTGTAAATTTGTGGATCATCATGCTAGGCAATCCCACTTTATTCAATTTTGTCCTTGTGCAACTCTCACTCTGTTGTTTTGTTTCTTTTTTGCTTGGTTCAGACAACAAGTTCAGCCATCAGATCCACCATGCCGAAATTCGCCGTAATGAACGTGGGGCGTTGCGGTACAAAAATGTAGGGGAGACCACTCCGTCCCTCTACATGGAGCATTGCTGGCTGGCGGAGAACGGACGACCGATCTTAAACCTGACATCTCCACCCACTATTGATATTTCTTTGCAGAGCACCATCAGCTTCCGCTTTTCACACAATCAGGTACTTCTTCCTTCCCCTTTCCCTTCCTCTCTGTCTTTGTCTCCTTCTCTCTGTCTTTGTCTCTTTCTCTCTGTCTTTGTCTCCTTCTCTCTGTCTTTGTCTCATCTTTTTCTCCCTGTCTTTGTCTCTTTATCTCTGTCTTTGTCTTTTTCTGTCTCTGTCTCTTTGTGTCTTTCTCTCTGTCTTTGTCTCCTTCTCTCTTTCCCTCTCTTTCTCTGCCTATTTTTCTTCCTCCCCCCTCTTCATATCCTTCTCTCCCCAGGACTAAGACTGTATTACGGCAATTGCAATTAAAAAGAATTTAAAAATACAACCACCACATGAAGCATTGAGTGTACAAACCACTGCGATACTCAGCAACGCTTCATTTCTTTTATCTGTTTATCTGCACACCTCAGGTATCCCACAACAGCGGAGGCATGTACCTTTACACCCACACTGCAGCCATGCATGCAGCTCTGCGAGGTAACATCACCAACAATGTGTTTGCATTTGGTGTGAACGGAGAAGCCCTCAACATCACAGGGCACTACTTCCAAGGTCTCATGTTTCATCAGAATTACATCTACAACTACACCGCTGGTGAGAATGCTGTTATAGGGAAATCTATGTAAAGTCAATTTATTTAAAATCTACATGTAACATGGCCTTCTCAGTTCAGATTTGTTAGCTGTTGAAGTAGCTTTGTGCTGGTTACAGTCAACTCTGGTGTAAATTCAGCACTTTTTTCTGGTTAACTTTGTTAAGATTTCTATGAATTTTCCATCACCATTGTTGTGTGCGCCATCGTTTCTCTCTCTCATTTCTACTATGTGTGTGCAACCTTAGGTATAGTTGACTGTCTCATTGTTAGCAATAGGGTAACTGTATTTAACTTACGGTTTTGTTTTTTACGACACTTTTAGAATGTAAATCTCACGTAAAGGTGAACATTACATTTATCTAGAGCTACAATGATAAACACATTTTATATTGAGTGATTTCTTAAACAGAATTGTCTTGTAAAGATGTTAAAACTATAATATTCAGATTATGAAGCTGGAACTCCTATGGAGAGGTTTCTAGTTACACACACATTTTTTTTTTAAATTATTCGATTGATCCGGTTAATGTACCAAGACAACAGAACTTTGGAAGCAGAACCACTACTCCTAGATTCAATGCTAGTAGACCTATAAGGGTTCAAACGCGTAACCTCGAGTCTCTTCTCACAGGTGACTACCGCGATGTGATCCACGTGAAAGATGTGGTTGTCAACCTGACACATAACTACATCCTGCGCAACATTGGCCACTACATTCTACACACGTACAACAGGTCAGCTCAGACTAACCCTGTCCACTACATTTTTTCATCTTGTTTATCTCATGATTCATCACATCAAACGCAGACCTATTTTTATGTATAAAGAATTGATTTTCATATCTTTCATATATGTTTTCATATTTTCATATATTTACTACTTTGACTTGGTAAAAATAGTAATATGAAATAATCAAAACAATGGAGTCAACCGAATTGGCAAAAAGAAAAGTTGTTCTATTTAAAAAGGATCCTCAAAAATAATAGTTTTGAATCTAATTGTCGAATGTGGCATAAATAAGGCAAACAATTATAAATCCAAAAGTCTTCATTGATTTCATGGAATTATGTTCTAAGCATAACCACTTACTTTTTTATATATGAGATTATGTTCCTACTTGGACTGTGAAGCTACCTTTCTATATTTAGTCTATCAGCTGCACCAAATTTAAATCAACTGGGGCTAAATAGAGATGTTGACTCTCTGTTGTGGTTCACTTAAGTCATGTTTGGAAACATTAACTGTATGTTATAGTGGATGTTACATAAGCTTTTTAAATATATACATCTAGATCAAGCGACATATTTTTCCACTAAATGTTTTCACGTTAGTGTTCATTTTTTTTTTACAATAAATTTTCTCCTCTCGCAGCGAGGACGGCACCGAATCTCAATTGTTTGCCCGCAACGGTTTCTATGACAACAACGCCACTGCCCTGAGAGAGAGCACCATCAAGATCGGTGCTGGACAGCCCAAGTTCAGCCACAACTATCTGGTCAACAGCCTCAACGACTTTGAGATTGAGACTTACCCGAAGGGCAGGTGAGTGCTGTAGATTTGTTAGACGGCATGTAAGATCTGAAGTTATTTGTTCATTTATCACTCTCATCAAGTAGGCTTGTCTGCTGCGTCAGACCTAGTGTCACACACAATCCGTCTGGAAAACTCCCTGACTTGGACTATCTTCACTGCCTTGGTGGGACTTCTTTGTGGCCAGTCGCTCTGATTTCATTCACCCATCCTTTTGTGGGACTGCCTTTTCTTCTCTTTGCTCCTAATTTTTCTTCCAGAAAAATTTTTCTAAAACGTGCTTTAGTTAAAAGGAATGATATTGTAATATATCTCTTTCTTCTTCTTCTTCGTTCACATCATATGGAGATTCCGGTCGTCCGCACAAAGCTGGCCGTCCTCTGAAGAGCCCCAAGGTCGCCTTGCAGCTTCTCCCTCAGTGACGTTTCATCCGGCCATATTTCTTTTCTTGCAGTGCTATGAAGCGTACAATGCTGCAATAGGTGTTCAGTGTTCATTTCCCCTTCTGCACATGGGCACATCTCTGACTCACCAATCTTAAACTTTTTGTACATATGCGAGTTCATTCTGTTATGTCCTGTTCTAAGTCTAAGGACAATGACCTGATCAGGTCTACTGAGATGATGGTAAGAGTCAGTTTTGTTGAAGTCTGGATGTTGTTGCTTCCATTTTCTGCGGAGCAGGCTTTTGATGATAGCTTTCTCCTCACTGTAGCTCACCTGCTTATCATTTTGTTCCAGCTGGCCTGCCTCCTTTGCTAAGTGATCTGCCTCTTCATTTCCATGAATCCCACAGTGTGCTGGGACCCACTGTAGTGTCAGGTCTTTCACTGCAGTCAAGTTAGTCAGGGCTGCTTCAAGTGCACCAAGGTCTTTTTGGCGAGGGTTGCGGAGCTTGCTCAGAACAGATAGAGCATCTGTAAAGATAACAGCTTTGGGCTTGACTCGCATTAGGTTGGCTCTAAGTTCTGTGACTGCTGTTGTGATAGCTTCCATCTCAGCCCTAAAGTTTGTGGAGTACTTTCCGGCGGCTTTGGCAAAGCGTGCCTCTCCATCATTGTATCTTATGTACACTCCACATCCTCCATTAGATGTTGCCTCGGCTGCTGACCCATCAGTGTATATGTGTGTCCATTGACTCTCTGGATACTTGGTGTTGATGTGTTCGAGAGTTAGGGCCTTTCGCTCAATGTCCGATTGTGAATCTTTGCTTATCATCCCTGGGACCTCCATACAGATTGTTGGTAGTCGGCTTCGTTCCCAAGGGAGGACAGTTTTGACTTGCTGGATGGGCTTTGGTACATGGTCTAGCAGCTCTGGGTGTCTTTTTTCTAGGACTTGGCTTTGTTCAAGGAAGCTTGACCGTTTGAGTCTTCTCTTTAAGGGCTGGCTCATGCGTTGATGCATAGGGTAATCCTGTAGGCGCTTAAATTTTGCTGCCTGTGTCAGTAGCTTGATGTCCCGCCTTTCTTCAATGGACTGAAGGCCTGTGGCGCTCTCTAGAGTAGAGATTGGGGTGCTTCTCATGGCTCCTGTCATCATCCTCATGGCCTGATTCTGTACTCTGGAGAGCTTGTCCGTATGTGATTTGGCAGCTGTTGAGGTTGCAGCCATTCCATACTCAAGGACTGGACGAATTCTCCCCACATACAAATTTCTCAGCACTTTGAGGTCAGCCCCCCATTGTGTGCCAGCCAACTTCTTCATCAGAGTGAGTCTTATTTTTGCCCTGGCTTGGTTCTTTAGCAGTTGGTTCCTCCAGGTGAGTCGACGATCTAGGGTGACTCCCAAGTATGTTGGTGTATCTTCTTCACACAACTCTTGGTCATTCAGTTTAAGACTGATTCTGTGCTTTTGGTTAGAGAGGCTGAAGATGGTGAAGGTGGTCTTTCTTTCATTTATTTTTACCAGCCATGAGTTAGCCCATGATTCTATTTCTTTTAGCGCTTGTCGAAGTCGGCAGTTTGCATCCAAATGTTTATTTCAGATCAGTTAAAGTTATTCAAATGTCTTAAACAAAGAGAGCAGCAACCTTCTTAGTCCTGAAAAGTCCCAAAAGAAACAAAAAAAAAACAGCCCGCCCGATATGAATTTCATTATTTTTCCATTAAAATAGAATATTTTTTTTAGTTGCATAAGAGAATGGCAAACATTTTGACGCCATTTCATTGATTATAGATCCACTGATACTTAAACTGTAATAGTCACAGTATAACTGTGTAAATACTTTGAACTACACAAAAAGGACTTTTTTTTTAAACATTACATTACCTCAAAAAAATTTTTTTTGGTCTCTTATTTGTTTTGTTCTACCACTAAGAAGTGCAAAAACTACGCGAGATGAGACAAGTCCAATGCGGTGATCTGGAGAAAACAAAACACTCTAGTGACCGCTGGGCATAACAAAGAATGAATGGACAATTAATGGTGCTGAAAACTTGTGAAAATTATTTGGGTTTTGTTCCCAAGTATCTGCACTTTGATTTTGGTGCTTTGTGGCATAAATAAAATCGAGTTGCTCTCTAAAAAAATTTTTTTTTTTTTTAAGTTACTAAAAAGTTACCCTTCACCAAGCTCTTGTGACAGATTTTACAAAGTTTTGTTTGGAAAAAAATGATTTTATGTTTCCTAAGTTTTCAAACTTTGATCTTGAACAAAGTGCTAAAATTTTGACAAAATGTATGCGCTTTCAAACAGTAAGTGGTTTGATCAAGTTTTGTTTCTTTGCATGATTTAACCCTCATTGGAGTTTTAGATTATGTAACACTTAGGGTGCAGATGAATACTGTTTACACACAATACACTCATTGTGGTAGTCTAGATCTAATTTGTGGGACTGCCTTTTCTTCTCTTTGCTCCTAATTTTTCTTCCAGAAATCTTTTTCTAAAACGTGCTTTAGTTTCCTCTCTTTGATTTTTTCAAAAGCCTTTAGTATTTCATTATTTTTCCATTAAAATAGAATTTTTTTTTTAGTTGCTCTTGTGACAGATTTTACAAAGTTTTGTTGGGAAAAATGATTTTGTTTCCTAAGATTTCAAGAGTTCACACTTAGGGTGCAGATGACTACTGTTTACCCTCATTGTGGGAGTCTAGATCTAATATCATGTTGAATACATTTTTTAAAATCCTGAGCAGAAGCGGCGCAGGTTCCATCGACGCACGCTCCAACTGGTGGGGCTCTGAGCGTCAAGCTTACATAAACGGAAAGACCTACGACTACTCAGACGATCCTCTACTGGTGGAGGTCAACGTTTGGCCTCCTATTTTGGATGCCAGATCTGTGGTTGAAGGTAATGCTCCCTTTAAAAAAATTTACTTGTTGCTACCAGAACATTAAAAAATATTTTTTCAGGAAAAAGTATATGTATATAAAAAAGCTGCTGATGGTAGATAAAATGGATGAAAACCCCTTAAACAGATGTAAATGTTTTTAAAAAAAATCACATGGAATAAAATGGATAGGCCTAAAAATCCCTTTAACAGATGGCATCTATTAAAGGGGTGTACATTCAAAGAAATTTTTTGCATATGTTTTTAAAAAATCACAAAGAGACTGATGCCTCTGCGAGTTTATTTTTTATATTTGATCATAAACAGTGGATGAAAGTTGATGATTAATTTTTGGAACTGTTTTATCGTTTGATGACTTTTTTGGTTTAATAATTGATACTGCCGGCTAGCAGTCATTATTATAAAAAATGCTCTTAAAAAAAAAAAAAGGGTCAGTGTATTTTATTTGACTTCTCATAATGTCACTTGTAACAGCTTTTTTATTCAAGCCTTGTAGTTGTAATACTGTTCATTAGTTACGAAGATTGATCATTCTTTTACAAGTTTCAAATTTTAGTGTTTTTGTATGTAAACATGAATGATTATAGACACAGAATAGTTCCTGTAAGAATGTCTCTACACCCACATATTTTAACCTACTCTTCCCTTGTTTTGGCGACGTGTCTCAGGCGACTGTCTGCCGGGCTGGGTGCAGGACAAGAACCGCTGCTACCGATACATGGGAGGGGCCCTGCCCTTTGAGGAGGCCAGAGAGTTTTGCAAGGTAACTCTTTTTAAAAAGTTTGTCGGGAAGAGTAAAAGATAAGTGTGGAACTTTCTCAAAGTAACGCAAGGAGCTTAGTATTTCTCGATCAGTTAAAAAAAATTTCTTATTGAATTCGTTACATTTTTAACAAATTTTAATCGTTTGCTTTAAAAGTATTAAGTGTTGATCACAATTACATCATTAACTCGCAGTAGATCTATTGTTAGCTGGGTACTTCAATGTCACCTACCAGGCTCTGTTCATCCAGTGCACCATGTAGCCCTCCATTTCTGACTTGTAATCCTCTCTCCCTTGGGCAGCTTTGCTCCAGATCATGCCTTTGTGCTTGACCGTGCCCTCTCCATAATCGCATCATCAATATGACATGTGTGGAATAATAATAATATATTGCGTTTATATAACGCACTTCCATGAACAATCATGCTTAGTGCGCTTAACAATTTCCATTATCACATATAGAAAAGAATAATAATCATATAATGTTGACACAATACAATACAATATTACATTCAAAAGCCACAAGCAATGTGTAATATGACAACAACTTCTGCCCAACCTCAGTCTCACGGGGCATTCTTGGCGGAGGCCCGAGATCGGGAGGGATTCTTCAACTACCTCATCCGTCTGATGGTCATCGAGCGCGACTGGGCCCAGAAAGTCTGGGTCATGGCTGATCTTGGTCTCGGTCGCTGCTCCGCCTTTGAGCAGAACTACATTGTGTATGAAGAGGACTGCGCCCGCAAGTTCTACCCCTTCATATGTGAGACAGGTCAGTCGCTTAGTGTGTAACTTACAACGTATTGCCTTATATTCTAATTTCGGATTGCTTCATGAAGATATTTATTTTATTCTAAGGTCTGCACATCATTATAAATAGGTTGTAACAAAGGTATTTTCTCCCGCTTCATTTCTAATCTCATTGCATATAGATTTCTTACCACCAATTTTTAAAGATGAAGAATATCAGTCAGTAAATTTTCTTTTCATTTATTAAAAAATTCACACAAAAAAATAAGAAAAAAAAATGAGTTTAAATCAATGAAAGAGAAACATTACTTGAGGCTTTTTCATAACACTATTGATCTCCGATGAAACACTTGCAAATTATCTGCTTGTCTGCTGGCTCACATGAGAGCCTTCTCAAACTGACCTTACCAAATGCAGACAGTCACCGTCAAATCGACGGACTGCCATTGTTATTATTCATATTATTTGAATTTCTCTGTTGCTTTGTATTTCCTGCTCAGATCCAGAGCTGCGCCCCCCTGAGGAGCTGACCTCGGCCATCAAGGCCATGATCCTGGGCATCTGTCTGGGTGTTGGTGGCGTCATCCTCATCATCGCCGCCATCATCCTGGTGCTGTGGTGCCTCAAGTCCAGCCGCAGGGAGAAGGAGCGGTTTGAGCGGACGGCCTCCATGAGGTCCTCCCTCAACAACCTGAGCAAAATCAACGGATCCCTGCGGGGCACCAAGTCGACGCTGAGCATGATGTCAGTCGGGGCATCGAGGCGTCGTCTCAACGAGCTGGACCAGAGGTCTATGGACTCGTCGCTGGCGACCAAACGCGACTCGGCCGTGAGCAACGGGACCAGCGTGCACAGTGTGAGTTCTGGGATGGACATTGCTGACCGCTCGACCGCCCCTCAGGCCAGTGTGGAGCCTCCTCCTCCTCCTCCCACTGCCGAGCTGACCTCCCGAGGCGGCGCGCGCCCCAAACAGTTGCCTCCCCCATCGAGGCCGGGTGGGGGTCGCCAGGTGCACAGTCTGCGCCCAGACAGATCGGCGGCCGGGCTCCGTGCACAGATCCAATCTGGCGCAGGCACTGCGGCCACACTCCCATCGGGAAGTCCTGGCAGGTCCTGGGTGAGGAGAGATCAGAGGGACAGGGAGAGGACCAACGCCAGAGAAATACTTCCACAGGATGACCAGTTTGAAGATGGTGATGAGGAGCGAGGAAAATATGTTGAAAATTCAGATGATGATTCGGTAGATAAAGAGGACTTTGATAGTGACAGTACTTTTGATAATGATGAAGATGAGCACAATGACAGAGGCAATGAAGAAGATTCTGACTCGAAAGATCTGAGGTACCACATGAACAGATCCAACGAACACCTGTTGGAACGGCCGTGGGACCCAGCTGGGCAAGGGGGTAGATTTGAACCCCCTCCCCCAAAGCCTGTTCCTAGCCAGGCCTACGACTATCTCCCCAACCCTAACAAGAGCAAGTCTCTGTCGAGCTTCACAGACCCTGCGAGCCCTGTGAATGTCCTGCCTGGCAAAATGGCCCTCCTGCAGCCGCTGAGTTCCTCCAGGGATAAACTGGACACTGGGCGGCCTGCAGGCAGAGGCCCCAGCCCCGCCCCGAGGCCGAAACCGTTACCGCCGGTTCGGCAAGCGCCGTCTGCCGAGCGGGTTTACCACAACGAGCCGGCCGGCAGCAACCATGCTCCTCCCTTCTATGACTCTGTCTATGAGGGAAGTAACAGGGGCAGAGGAGGATCCTCCCTTAACAGCTCTCAAGGGTTCCCTCCGTACGATCCGGTCTTCGACCCGACCGCCGACAACAGCCGATCCACAAACAACTATGAGCCTGTTGAGTTCAGCCCCCCGCCTGACACCAGGACAAACCTGTTTGCCCTAGACCAAGCGCCAGATACAGACTACATGCCTCGCCCTCTCAACTCCAACCTGGGGCGCTCTAGGCTGGGTCCCCCGCCCCCAGTTCCCAGTTACTCTCGACCAGGTGAGCAGCCCTCCCCCCCTCGCGCAGCGGCCCCACATCACCGCCTGCACCTCGAGTCTGACATAGACAGCTACATGTCCGACCATGGACCACCTTCTTTGTCTCGGAAACCCAAGCCTCCGTCTTCCATCTACAGCGAGGACTCTGCCGCCAGCAGCCGATTCATGGACTCGTTACCCCCCAAGCCCGGAGCCCCGACCCCGTCTCCGTACTCGCCACACTACCTCCCAGCACAGGTCCCCGAGCCTCCCCCCTACTCCAGCACGGGCCGGCCGGCCAGCAGGTCAGGGCACGGCAGCCGAGACTCGGGCTTGGACTTCGCCGGCAACCTCGGCCCCAGGGATAGACCCACGCCCACCAGTCGCCACGGCAGCAGGGAGAAGCTGGATGAGTTGCCCCCTCCTTATTCCCCCGGGGACGGCAGTTTGCGTTCACAGCAGAGAGCCGAGCGTGGCAGCCGCAATGACATGCTGTACCTGGGTCAGGGGTCAAGGTCACAGCTCAACGAGTCCATTGAAACTGAGATATGAGATTTTAGTAGGTAAACGTAGTAGCACATTTGGAGTGCCATTTTCAAAAAGGAAAGACCTTAGTGTCTGCTAGCTCAATGTTGACTTCAGAATATTTCAATACATGGAAGGTTTCCAACAAACTTTCAGAATATTTCATTTCTGAAACTTTTCCTCTGTGGATCAATGAAGGGCAGCTCGCATATCTGTCATTTGCATTTTAATTACATCACATTTCACTGAATTTTGCAAGAAGCTATGGAAATTCTCAATATTGATCATAATCTGGATTTTCTACTTTTTAACAATTTGACCATGTTAAGGTTCATAGTTTAAATATAATCAAACTAAAACTGACAGTGAGAGGTATAAAGTCACAGAAATCCAGCCTTTTATTTTCATAGTGTTTCTGGGACACATTTAGAATCTTTCTGGGGTTTTTTAATGGGATGGGTGGGTGAGGGAAATAATTTGGTTGTGACAATTCAAGAAACTTTCCAAGGATGGTTCTTTTATGTAATAATATTCTTTTGCATCTTTGCCATTGAGAAATTTTTGGGCAACATTGTTGAACGTCTAATGATAATGTAAGCCAAATATTGCAGAGATGATATCTGATTTCCAGTTGTAAAATACCATTTATTTTCTCTGTATTTCTGTCTCGCAATCGTTTTTCTGTTATTACTCTAGCTTTTTTCCAGACTTTCCTCTGACTCTGTCTGTCTCTGTCTGTCTGTCTGTCTGTCTGTCTGTCTGTCTGTCTGTCTGTCTGTCTGTCTGTCTGTCTGTCTGTTATCTATCTGTTTGTCTGTCTGTTCTGTCTGTCTGTCTGTCTGTCTGTCTGTCTGTCTCTGTCTGTCTGTCTGTCTGTCTCTCTCTCTCTCTCTCTCTCTCTCTCTCTCTCTCTCTCTCTCTCTCTTTCTCTCTCTCTCTCTATCTCTCTTTCTCTCTTTTTTTTTCATATGCTCTCTCTCTGACTGGTACACATGTCCTCTTTTGGTGGCCTTAATTTTACCCCTGAGGCATAATGTAAATTCTGAAACCAGGGTACCACTATGTAGAAAAGATACTGTGCATACGGTAGTATATATTATTGGTCTATTAAACCCACAGAGGTTTTTTGTCAGTTCTGTAATGTGTATAAGTATCAAGTGCCCTACCTGTGCCTTTTTTAAATTTTTGTATTTACATTCTTACATTCCATGAACATAATAGCCACCTTTTCACAAACTGACCCAGTGCAATGTTTCCAACATTCCAGTGCTCACAATGTATTGTCAAATCCTTACCACTACCAGATATAATCTCTAATTTAAAACCATTTTTCAGTCTCCCTGATGCAATATTTCCTCAAACCTAGCGCAGAATGTAAGATTTTATTGTATTTTGTTACATACAGATATATGCCTAAAATGTAGTAACATTCCAATTTTTAAAACATGTTTTATGCCAATTATTGTAAAAGAAAAAAAAGCACATGTGTAGCATATTCATATACAGTTTTATATATTAATGTATAATTACTCTTTGAAAGAGAAGAAAGTGTTTTTCTATTGTCCGTTGAAAAGCTGTGTCTCTTTGGCTGTCCAAGACGGTATAACCTCAGTAAAAAATGAATTTTATTTTATTTGAGCAATGAGGTTTTCTCAGGGTAAACTATTTTTGGTTATCCTTAAAGTAAATTCAAAAACTAACAGAATGTTTATCTTCAATAACTGTAAGGGAATGTTTATCTTTCATATTTGTAAGTCCATTCATCATTGTCAATTTCAATCTTCAATAACTGTGACTAATTTTGTATCTTCAATATCTGTAAGTCCACTCATCACAATGAATTTATATTTTCAGTAGCTGTAATAGAATGTGTATCTTAATTATCTGTAAGTCCATTCATCAGAGTATCTTCAATATTTGTAGGTGAATGTGTACTTTCAATATAGATCTGTAAGTCCATTCATCACTGTGTATGTGTGTCTTCCATATCTGTAGTTGAATGTGTATGGGAGCATCTGGCAGAGTCTGTTCTACTCTTTGTCACTCTCTACATGGCAAAGGGTAAAGGACGCACAGCCAGCCAGGTTATCAAGGTAGTTACGTGTCATTGAGATGTTCAACTGTATAGAACCTTCCAGCTGCCTGCAGCTCACCCAAAAACTAAGGCTGAAGATCTCTGGAAACCAGAGGACCAAATTTACCGACTTTAAAAAGTACATTTGTTCTCAAATTGACCATGTTTTCCTGTGTCTAATCGAGCTGCAACATCTCTGGTTATCATCCACTGGTGCCAGCTCTTCTGTTCCATCAGTTTTTACTTTTATTTCTCGATGGTGAAGTAAGAATTATCAAAGCCATCTGTTGCAAACTGCATTCCAAGGTTTAACCTGTAGCAGATTGAAACGGCAAGCTCTGAAAACGATTTTAAATGGTGGATCCAAGAATCATTAACTTTGGTATAAATTTCTCTAATAATTTCTTTTTGCGATTTGAGAGGCAATCAAAATATAAGAAAAATTAACCCAGGATTTTAGTGGTTGTGTTTTTGCAGGTCCTGACTGTGCTCGTTACTAAATGTAACTTATGGTTCTGACTTTTGTTTTATTTTGTGAATAGTTTTGTTAAAATCCAAACAACGCTTTTTATGTTTATAGACTTTGTATTATTTGTGTACAGTATCCTTTTACTCTTTTGAAACTATTTTTGTCTGTGCTTTAAGATGATCCATTGTTGTTGTTTTTTTAAATATACTCTCTCCCTCTCTTGGAACTTTGATATTTTTTTATAAAGAATCTTAAGCTTGTCTCTTTTTGTCCTTTCCCATAAATAAAATGAGCTTTATCTTTTTATGTTTTTAATTCAGCACATCAGAAGTATATTAGGTATTGTTTATGAGACAGAAAATCTGTCATTTTTGTTTTGAACAAAATTGTTTGTCCAGCTGTGAAAAAGCTAAAGCTCTAAAATCCATATCAACATCTTCTAGAGGAGCACCCACCACAAAGTCCCAACAACACTTTTATATCAGCTCGGGGGCTTGCATTAAAAAACACGCCATGTTGAAAGAAAAGAGTTCCAACTTGTCAAAAACATAAGGCTCTCTATTAAGTTTCTTTTTTTATGCCTCAATGCTATTGGAATTTTAACTTTTTCAAACCACTCTTTAGCAACCTCCGACAGAGCTTGTCAAGTCTTAAGGCAAAGTCTCAATAACAGCAGCTGAGGCAACCTTGTTTCAGTTGATGGTTATGGTTTGGATGACAAATGTTTGTAAGAAAGATGAAATCACTGTTCATAATTTTAACATTCCTTTGTACATAATCTTTCTTTATATTTAGATATACACCTAAGCAAATATTTTACAGCAAAGAATATTGTACTTATCAATGATGACTTTTAAACCTAACTTTCATTGATTTTAAATGATTATTTCAAATTATATAATTATAATGTACATCATGTTCAACGATGGAGACATATATTATGAACATCATAATACATCAAAAGTTTACAGTTTATTTATTGTTGTTTTATCTGCTGGGTCTATATTGTAATGAAATTCCAGCGCTCCAATGAGCAGGTCTGGGTGTGACATGTGTCAGCCTGCAGGTCACCACAAGTCTAAAGAACCATTCCCGTGAACATTGATCCATAATACAAGCATAGTAAATGTACAGACAATAATTGGGCAAAATGCACAATAATGTACTGGTATGTTCAATTTATTTGATGAAATGCCTTGTAAGTATTTTGTATTAAAAAAAAACACAACAAAAACAATTTTCACTTTGAAGTAAAAAATACGAAATAAACATTTGTATAAATATGTTATTGTTGGAACTTTGTTTTAGAAATTCAGAGAAAAAATGAGAGGAGAGAGAGAGAGAGAGAGAGAGAGAGAGAGAGAGAGAGAGAGAGAGTCTCTCTCTCTCTCTCTCTAAACTTGTTCAATATATCTTCATGTCTCTTTATTTCATTATGTCCATTTCTCTCTCTCTCTCACTCTCTTTCTCTCTCTTCTCCTCTTTCTTTCCTTCTCTGTTTTATCTCTATCTTTTTATCTCTCTTTTTCTCCCACGTTCTCCCTCTCTTTTTCTCTCACGTTCTCTCTCTCTATCTCTCTCTATCCCTCCCATATTGACCACTTACAAGGTATGACAATCATGAATACGGAGAAGTGAAAAAACGAAACAATGGACTTTATTTTCATTCAGACTGTCTTCTTCTCACACAGTAGACCTACATCTACATGTATGGACGCAAGAGCGTCTGTCTGTGTGAGTGAGATCAAGCGCCAAGGCTAGCTCAGCACTAGCAGATCCATTCAGAGGAAAGATCGAATTTGGAGCATCTACATACAAGAACAAAAGAAAACATTGGATTGGGACAAAAGAACTCACTGAGGTAGCACTACAGGTCGTAAATACTAAGAGAAAGTGTGGGATTTAGGCCCGTTCATAAAATAGCTTAGTTAGTCCTGACATTGGACGCTAAGCTACAACACACTTATGGGGTTTAGGCCGCCGACTTGCCATGTATAATTGGATATCCTATTCGAACGTCTAAGTGGACTCTCGATTTGTACTTAAGACAATGTACCTTGGGTCTGAGTAATACAGGTGCTAACATTTCAGCTGTTCCTGGTAGCATCGACACAGACAGTTAGCCCTCTGTTGGCCGGTGGGTTCTTTCCGTCATATTCCGCAGCCTCAACATACACAAAGACATCGAATTGTATTATTTGGTTTATGTGTGTTTACACGTGTTTACTCTAGGGGTGCCGCCTATCAATCGGTGGTGCTTCCAGCAAAAAAAAACAAAACGGGAGCACGGAGTTCGAATCCCAAACGTCTCAAAGGTCGCTCTCAACTCTTCACAACGTCCTGTCTCGTGTATGGCAGCACATAAAATTGTCAGACGTAGTCCCATCTACATATAGTCTGTGTAGTGCTAATGTTGGGCGTTAAACCAACTCAAATCCCAACTTAACTCTGTGTCAAAAAGGATTCTGCTATCTGTGGAAACCCTGCAAGAGGTAAACCACAAACCCGAGACAACTCCGCCCCTAGCGTCGTTTCTTCACAGTACATTGATATTTTTATGGCTTGAGCCCTGAGAGGTCATATTATGTTATATACGCTTAGCTTGAGCCCTTTGTGGTGTTTCAGCTTTCAGAACCAATATTGATTTCTGAGACTGAGACTGAGAGCGTCCGGCGGAAGATTCAAGCCTAGCAACTGACCCCCAAGTGGACAGTGAGAGCCCGTGGAAGCTACTGGTCTACCAACTGCCCCCAAGTGGACAACTGAATCGGTCATGACACGAAACAGCACTTCCGTTTGACAGGTCTACTGCGTTTGCACATCTCTCGAGAACAGAGGCTCTCTCGTCATGATCACAGCTACTTCAGGGAGTGGAAGGGTTGGACGAGGGGGCAGATATATTCTCCAAAAATGTGTACCAGTATCGATTTAAGTTTTTCTAAAAAATAGTATCGTTTTCATTTTTTTTGTGTAACCATGTTTATTTTTATTATCATTATTATGTGTGAAATACACGTAACATGTCCAAATTGATTTTCCAGCAAAGGGACAATTAAAGATTATCTTATCGTATAGATGGACATGGCGGGGATAAAACGACTCTTGTCTCAGTCGGTCACATTGGACTGACACCGACCCAGAACATCGCCAGGGCTGCAACTACAGACCTCCTGCGTCGGAAGCCGGTGTTCTACCACAGGACTACGCCCCCACCCCCTGTAAAGACAGAAGTCGAGAATTATAGAGAGGGGTAAGGAGGGAAAGAGAGAGAAAGAGAGTGATAATGAAAGCGCGTGTGTGTGTGTGGGGGGGGGGTGCGTAGACACACACAATAAAAAAGGGAAGGAAGGTTTGGGAGTAGAGTTGCTCAGAAAAAAATGTAAACAATCATTTTCCACATTGACCTTCAGGGTGATTGTCCGCTGCTCGGTACTCTCACTACTCTCAGCTGCTGGCCTGTGGTCGCGCTAGAAATGCCTCCACCAGACAGCTACGTAAGGTTTAGATAGGTTGCTTTGGATTTATTCCGCCGCCCCAAGAACGTCCGATCCAAGGATTGATTTTCAGCCTACATGTTTGCATGTTTGTACGATACTGGAAGGAACTAGTGAAGCTACTGGTCCTCTCAGCTGCTGTACGTTGAGTGCAGCGACCTCTGCCCCCCCCCCCACACACACATACCCAATCTCAGTACTAGTGATAGGATCTGCTTGGTTGTGCTGTCCTGATTTTCTTATGTTACTCTTATGATTCTCGTGCCCCTGGTGAGATCGACAAGTTTCCATCATCCAAGTCCATGTGCTAGTCATAGTATCACCATGTGTTTGAGTGTTCCTAGTCTAAGTCAATAGAAAAGTCATCCGTTAAGCTAGGTCATGATTTCACATGTGGAGTCGCTAGGTTTGTTCTTCAACCCATGTGCTAGTCGTAGTATCACCATGTGTTTGAGTGTTCCTAGTCTAAGTCAATAGAAAAGTCATCCGTTAAGCTAGGTCATGATTCCACATGTGAAGTCGCTAGGTTTGTTCTTCAACTAGAGGTTGGGTTCTTAGGTTTTTCCTTCTAATAGAGGTACGGTCGCCGGGTTTGTCCACTCACTAGAGGTACGGTCGCCAGGTTTGTCCACTCACTAGAGGTACGGTCGCCAGGTTTGTCCACTCACTAGAGGTACGGTCGCCAGGTTTGTCCTTTCACTAGAGGTACGGTCGCCAGGTTTGTCCTTTCACTAGAGGTACGGTCGCCGGGTTTGTCCACTCACTAGAGGTACGGTCGCCAGGTTTGTCCTTTCACTAGAGGTACGGTCGCCAGGTTTGTCCTTTCTTTCACTAGAGGTACGGTCGTCAGGTTTGTCCTTTCACTAGAGGTACGGTCGCCAGGTTTGTTCTTTCACTAGAGGTACGGTCGCCGCGTTTGTCCTTTCAACGAGAGGTACGGTCGCCATGTTTGTTCTTTCACCAGAAGTAGGGTCGCCAGGTCTGTCCTTTTACTAGAGTCCTTAGACTAGCGTCTGAGAAGTTAACGTGCTGCCACGAGAACTGTACGCTTTACTGATACCAAGAACTATGGAACAAGGCAGTCCGAGCTGGGTTCAAACCAGGAACTTCTCAATAGGTAGTCGTACGCTGTAGCTTTGAGCCACCTCGTTCAACCCCCTCTCCGAATATCAAAGAGAGAGAGAGAGAGAGAGACAGAGAGAGAGAGAAACAGAGAGAGAGAGAGAGAGAGAGACAGAACTATCTCGGAACAGCCATTATTTGACAAGGTCGCGTGCTTTATAAAAACAAGTCTTTGTGGATTAAAAAATGGATGAAAAGGTGGATTAAACACTTGTTCAAAAATGTTCAACAATAACCAGTTGACAAGTTTAGTAGAGATTAAAAAATACACTGGGAACTATGCAGGTATTTTTCTGGACTATAAGTTAGCGCACTGCGCTATAAATCAGAACTGGAAGAACATCTTTCTCAAGGCTGAAGATAATATCCAAAGTTTTAATTACTAATTTTATTTACATGTAGACACTGATATCAGTAACATCGCCAAAAACATAATATTTGCACTACAAAATAAGCAGTTGAGACAAATGATAGCAAATGAAAAAGAAGGGCACAATATGCGGAGTAGACATCTGGAAAAGCAAGTATAATGTTGACAGCCTATCGTATTTCTGGGCGGGCACATTATCCTGTCGAAAGGCGAAGCTAAGGCGAATTCCATGGAGTGCACGATTTTGTTGAGCGTTTCTTCTTTTTTATGGAAGAATTACGGTTTTTTATGTTTGTCTCCGATTATAATTATTCAAAAGAAAACCGGATTTAAAATTGGCGTTGATGAAAAGGTTGCCACCTTTGGTATCCTCAGCGATAGCCCAGTCCTTATGAACTATAAGAAATTTAAAAAAAATATGTATGACAATTCTTATCGCAAAAATGTGCGTTTGTAAAATGAGATAATTTTCGAACTTGAAACTAGTACAAGGAACAGATGGCTACAAATGGCTGAAGATGGCTACAGATGGCTACAGATGGCTACAGATGGCTACAGATGGCTAGACAATTCGAAAACTTTCCATTTGCTGGAACAGCAAGATAATTAACACCCCCCCCCCAAAAAAAAAAAAAGAGAGAGAGAGAGGGAGAGAGAGAGGAGGAGA